>JAOQIF010000057.1:0-160091 GCA_026260285.1 Colletotrichum sansevieriae | reverse complement strand
GCGGCGGCGCAGGGAAGACGGCAAAGAAGGTCGCAGCGCATGTGCTGCTGATGCGCGTAGCCTATCTCGTTAGAGCGGGTTCTGTAAAGAGTGAGATGTGATAGGAGCAGGGGGGGGGGGGGGTGGTATGTGTGTATGAGCGGTGCACTTCAGCGTTGGTCAAATCCGGGGCGGGGGGAACATGACCTGCCAGATATATCATCATGTGCGCGCCCAGCCGAAGCAGGAAAAAGAAAAAGCAAAGATGCAGTATGTACGTCCGTAATCTATGTTCGTTGCGTTGTTGTCCGTAACTAGGGGGACGTCCATGCTGGGAAAGCACAACATCGACAGGGATCCGTTTGCTGGGATAATCTGAGCAATATCTGATAGCGCGCCCTCAATTGCCGATTAGTGAACTATACTAGGACGGGAGACCAGCCAGCTATGGCATTCTTTTCGCGGGCATAGCAGAACCGCAGAATGTGAGATGAGAGAGAGTTGAGGCGTTCTATATTCTTGGTGGTTGTAGCAGCGTGATTTGCGGTCCGGGGGTCGCACGCAGGACGGGCTTCGGGGATATCCACATCTGAGGCCACGGTGGTTTGACTGCCAACGTGGTAAAATGTAAGATACTGCAGTCGAGTCTGGTTTTTCTGTCTCTCGCCTACGCAGATCATCTTTCCTAATATGTAACCGCACCACACACACGCCCCCAGACGGCATGTTGCGTGGAGCCTCTTGTCGTCCTCGTGGTCCAACGGTTTGCTTGGCTGTGGTGGTTTTGTTCCGTAAGTGGAGAGAGGGAGAGGTGGTCCCCATATTGGCAACGACGACGGTAAGACGTGACCTGGTCTCGAGTATCCAAGACTGGGGGAAAGGATCAGAAAAAAGCAAGAATTGCATGGTATGTCTTGGAGACTCAAAAAACAAAAGAAAAAAAGCTAGCCAGAGCGGAGGTTTTTTTTTTTTTTGGTCGTATGAGAGGTAACACTGGAGGGAAGTGAGTGAGGAGATTGGTGTTGTTGTTGAGTGTTGGTTGGCTGAAGCCGCTAGGCCCCAGGTCTCCTACCTGTTGCGGCGTTTCTCGTGTAACCAGCCACGCTAGAGTGTCTCGGAGCCCACAGCTTTAGAACACGCGGTTTGTATGCCTGCTTTTTCCTCTTGCTCCCAATTTTCTTGGCCCTTTCTTCGCCAAAGCTGCGGTGACTACCCTCTTGGCCATTTCCTGCGCATGTCGGGCTGCATCGACAGAGGAGGAGAGGGGGAAGGGGGGTCTAGTTAGTTGCGGATACGCGTGTGCGTGTGTGCGACGTGAGAAAGGTATGTGGTGTGTCCTTGGACCTCCGTCTCCTTCCTTTCGTGAGATGGATGACGCTTAGAGTAGGCAGACAAATAAAGGGACGCGGGATGGCGCCCATCTCTTCCCTTCGACGTGATGGCCATGATTCGATGGTGTTGTATGCAAAGCGAGGGGTACCGTCCGGGTCATGTGCGTCGGTTTTGTGGCCACCACGACATTATTTGTTGGTCGTGATGCGGCAGACGGGAAAGACCAGGGGAAAAAAAAAGAAACATACCCTGGATGCCATCGTGGTCCACGACACCAAGCAGCGATACGCAGTAACCCGTCCATCGCCAAGGTCTTAGCCGCAGGCGCCCGAAGGGCCATTGAAGATGGGACGTTTGGGGATGTCATGCGATGTGAGTGTAAGATGACGGAAAGACGGACCGAAGACCAGAGCAAACGGGGTGGGCAGAGATGCCCTTCATGACTGTCACGCCGTGACTACGCCGTGATGATGCTGATTGAAGGTGTCTCGGTTCTTGGGATCCTGTTCTAAGCAGTTAGCGGAGTCAGCGCAGTCGGCGTAGCTCGGGTCAGCGGTCAGCAGATGGATGAGTCGCAATTGATAGAGCTTGTATCCCGGAATCCGTCCATGGAAACCCACAAACGCCCAAAGGGTTCACGTATTCCCCCTTTCACGCCCAAATCGTAACAGCACCTTGCTTGGCCTTAGTGTGAGGGAAAAGCCGCTGTCAAAAAGGAAGAAATGGCCCGACGAACTGGAGCTGGAATCAGCTCAAAGTAGGTACCTACCCAAGGCACCACCTACCTTACGTATAACTCCGAGCTTTTGGGGGTGGTGTGTGTGTGCCTGCTGAGGGAGGGATAGCCCGGCTAACTCTAAAAGGAAAGACGGGCTTGTGCTGCGGCTTATGTAACACAATCCGCACGACCCAGCCTGGCGAGCTTGAGGTGGACTTTCGGATGGCGGGGCTTGTTTCGGCCGCAAAGCAGCCCCACCGTCCGCGCCCCGCGTCCGCACCGAACTTCAGCCTTATCCCGGCGCAACCGCACTCCGCAACTTCACGTCGATCGCCGTAGAGCCTCGTCCATCTTCCCTCCCTCTCCCGGGTCTGCTCTACATGCCCGCGACCCGCCCGCAACCTTACATCGTCAGTATTCCGGATCCCGGCGTCACACTCACGATGACTCTTTGACCGCCGTCACCGGTTTCACGACCTCTCACCCCCATCCTTCTTCACTGACTGACCGCCCGCGACTCCAACATTGTGCGTTCACGTATTCACCTCAAGGATTCGCCATGGACTCCATCCCTCAAACGCTGTGGAACGCCCAAATCCCTATCCACATAATTCACCCCTCGCATCCAAACACCCCGCTGATAACCTCCCTCCCGCGCTTCTCCTACCTCGCCTTCCTCGTCCCGCGCTGTTCTGCCTTCTTCCGGACACCCGTATCGGCCTTCCATCACGAGGAACTCCTCCTCCGGAACCTCCCACTAGGCCTGCTGGTCGACCTCTACCAGCCATCTCTCCCCTGGCGTCTCACAGTCAGCGATGGCGACAGCTGGGACATTGGCGACACCTTCTTAAACTGCGTCAAAGAAGTACGTCTCCTGCCATTCCGCGTCCGCCCTCCCCTCATCTTCCCCAGCCTCGCTTACCTCGGTCATGTGTCTTTCCCCCTTCGAAACCCCATGACCTGGGGCTGGGGGCGAAGATCTCGTCTCTCATCCCCAAGCCCGTTTCTCATATCCCCACAGTCTTTTCTTACCAGCCACTCAATCATCCATCCATTTATCCCCCTGCGAAAATGCTGACAGAAACAAAGGCCGACTTCGTCCGCTACGGCAACGCAAAATCCATCATGTCTCTCTCCAAAGCAGACACCTCAACCCTCTGGAACGCCGTTCAAGACAACGATTACGCCTCCTTCCAAAAGATCAACGCCCGCCTCCTCAACGCCCCCACGCCCCTCCGTCACATTCCGCTGAGGGTCTACATCCCCTCCTCACCACCGCCCGCGACGACGTCATCTTCATCGTCTTTATCAGCGCCAGGACCACCACCACCACCACCACCATCAGCAGCAGCAGCAGCAGCAGCTTCTCCGCCGCCCCCAGCTTCCCCCCAACCGCAGCCTGCGACGACGGCCGCAGCGCAATCGGAGCCGGCCGCGGGCGCCTTCAGGGTCTTGCAGGTCCTCGTGTCCCCCACCGTGCCGGGGACCAGGAACACCCCGCAGACGCTGGGCCAGGCGCTCCGCGCGCAGCTCCCGACTCTCTTCCCGTCCAGCCGGGACCCCGTGCTCGCTAACGTCGTGCTGCACGGCAGCCCCGTGCCGTTCTCGGCTCCGCTCGAGGACCTGATGCGAGAGGCTGCGTATCCCGATGGATGGCTTTGTTTGACTGTTGTGTTGTGGTAAATGACGTGCGAGGATAGGACAGGGGACACCGGCGTTCTGGCATTCGGGCGGACGAGGAACGGGGGTCTACGGATGGCGTTTGGGGAATCGAATGTGGTTTTTTTTTTTTTTTTTTTTTGCTTCTTTGGTTTATTAGACGCGACGAACAATAGCACAGATTTCGATGAGACAGAATTCATCACTGACGTTCACAAGCACCGGAGTGAATTGCAGTGGATCAAGGGCACCCCGTTCATCTGTATTTACTTGTATACGAAATAAATACATCTCTCTCACACACACAAAACATCACAGCGCGTCCGCCATTGCACAAAACAACCGCGCCATCCACCAAAAATCACGCGCTGTCCAAATATCCATACCAAGATGTGCACCCGTCTGGCTGGCCTCAGACCTGTGTTTCCTGTTGCTTGTTGCTGCTGCCGCCTTCAACCCCCTTGCTTTTGGCCCTGCCACATTTTACATCCACCACCTGCCTCCGTCAGGATCGCAACTTCCCAAGTCTCACACAAACATAAACACACACAACAAGATGGCAGATGGGGAAAAGTGATCAAGCAAAGAAGAAGGGGGGAGAGAGGGGTTGGCCAAGAAAACACACAAAACCAGAGGAAAGAAACGAGGCCTTTTCCGCCTCATGGTATCTCCTCCACTACACCCCACCCCCTCTGGAATATGAGATGAGTTTGACGGTATGATGTGATAAAATTGATAATGATGACGATGAATCCCTTCCCCGACCAACTTAAGTCAAAGACTAGAAAATTCGCATCAGGCAGTTCTCCCAGTGGAAGGGGGGGATAATAAAAAACGAAAACAATGACTAGAATGCATGCGTGCCCAGTTCTCCGAGATGCTTGTATGCGGCTAGCTAGTATCAGAAAAAAACAAAAAGTTAGAGTGAGAAAATGATATATAACGCATGATGCCGTGTTGTTGGGAGTGTAAAGACGTGAGTCTCTCTGATAAGGGAATTAGGAGAGGGGCAAAAAGATACAAGAGAAAAGAGAGACGAAAACTTTGGCCCAGGGGGGAGAAGAACCCAACTCGCAAGTTGTCTTTTTATATGCATCCTCCGGCCCGACCAGATGTCCCTCCCTTTTCCCCACCCAAACCCAATAATGTCGTCTAGTAACGACTATGCGAAGCTTTTCTACCGTGCCAAGCTTTCCTTGTTTCCCAAATGCTGCCAGTCCCCTGTTTGTTCGTTCCCGAGTATGTTTTGTTTTTGGGGGAGACAAGAGGCGGTTGCGCAGGGGGACCCCCCCTCGTCAGAGCGACGCCAGTCTTTGCGATGTCGTAGGCATGCAAAAACCGCAAACACTCGAGGTCAGGCAACCTCGAGGATGGGGGAGGGTGGGGGGTCCGGCAAGGCCTGCGTATCCGTGTTGCGGTTGTGTCGGGTCAATGAAGTACGTACGAGAAATGAATCAAAGTCGCAAAACGCCGTTTCATGGATGTTGTTGGGTATAACAAGTTGTGGTCGGAAGCGACTCCGGCCCGTTCATCAGCATCATCCGGCAACCCTCCAATTAGCCCATTGACATTGATAGTAGCCACCCTGTAAGGTTCAAATTTTTCCAACTTCCAGTCCTCCCGTCGATTATCGTGTTCCTTGGCGAAAGCCCGAAGCCGTCTTCACACAGGCTTAACTTTGATAGGGGTGCTTCGGCGCGTGGTTGGCGCCGTGATTCAGCACGCGATGGCCAACGTGGGGAGAGTTCTGCGCACTGCCATTGGGCTCCATCGCGTATGCCAACCCCATCGGCCCTTGATGGTTGTTGGGAACCTGATGGTTTGGCGCAGGGGGCGGCGGCGGCGGGATAGTGGGACCGGTCATGTTCGTCGCACTCACCGCGCTGGAGAAGCTGATCGTCGCTCTCGGGTCTGCGTGGCCGTTACGGAAAAGGTCTTTCTGCAGGTATTCCATGATTCTCTGGTTCATCTTCAGCGTGCTCCTCTCGCTGGCATGCAAGTTCAACATCTGAAGTAGTCGGGTAATGTCGTATTGCAGACGGTGAGGATCGACATATTGAGTGAGGAACGGATCGCGGTACGCAGCGCACAGAACCACGAGATGACCCCATTGCCTGTGAGAATGTCAATGTCATGCAATGCAACCAAGTACAACGATCAACTTACGCCAGAGCTGTACCGAAGATATTGGTAACCAGTAATCTTTCGTGGTCGACGTTGTGAAAAGCCTCGGTACTCTTGAACATGCATTCAATGCCTCTCTTGGCGTTATCAATCGTTGTTTTGTTGAGGTCCTGGTAGCTTTCGATCGTGTGTCCGACAAAGGCAGTCGCATCGCCTTCGGCATAGATCTCGAGGCCGGCGGCTGCGTCAGAGTCGGGGGTGGCACCCTCAGCCCGCTTTTGCAGCTTCACCGTGAGATCAAGGATGAGCTTGACGAAGGGTCTGTACGAAAGAACCTGAGCGCCCCAGTACTTGGCGCGTAGTCTGGCGTCTAGGAACGTCGTTGCCGGCGGATCGCTTTCGTTGAATCGCAGTTCCTCGCCTGTCCACATCATGTTCCGCACTGTTTCCTCTAGTGCTTTGATAAGACCCAGCTTCTTCTCGACAGGCTTGTCGCTGGTTTCTGGGTGGTACAGCTCTCTGTGCAGTTCGTTCAGATGCTTCCGCAAATACAACTGTGCCATGTAGTGTTGAACGTGGTACTCCTTCAGATCCACGCCCACGTGCGCCATGTTCGGCCAGGGCATCTTCTCTTCAAAAGGGTTCAAGCCCGAGGGCGGAACTTGGAGCTCGGCGAAGATGTCTCTTTGGAAGGATTAGCTTACCGTCGCCTCAAGGGAAAAAAGCCGTGGTGGTATACGTACGCCTGCAATTGGAGCAACGACCAGAAGTTGACCAAAATCACGGTATCACGCCTGTCCAGTCCTGCTGAGCTATTTTCATTTCGAATGCTTTCGTAGCGATCCATACGACTTTACATGAAGATGTCAATCAGCAAACGATCTCTTCTCTTGACATATGACACTTACCGGCGCATCAGTTGATGTAAGCATGTGTCGCCATGACTCAAGCATTGGTAGCTTTCGAGAGGTCTGCCGAGTAGACCGTAATACAATGCCGTCAAAATGTGCGCCTGAACGTGCTTGATTGTTGTCCCCGTACGTTGGTTACCTATGATATCGCTCGCAACGGCGAAGTACTCCAAACCTGGAATGACATCAAAGTTGCGTAGTGATCGCCCCCCTGTTTTCGAGGTGCTGCCATGAAGAGATGCTCTGCGGCTCGGCACGCCATTATTCTGCTCCTTTGGCGACGGCAGTCCCGAAGACTGTGAGTGGGAGGAATATGACGGAGGCGAAGTTTGTCCGCCCGGCCCGGGAGAAGAAGGATAGCCGTTCCGATGCGTTTGCGACGCTTCAGTGACATCTTGCGCCGGCTCTGGTAGTTTACCTCTGTAGAGACATACCTTTCCCAAGGCCATGACTACCAGAACGATGGCGACCTCGATGGTTCGGGCAGGTCTGCCCTGCTTCTGAGGAAATTGGACGGGTTCATCGACCTGATCTCCAGTGGGGGACCGCTTCCGTTTGTTGGAGAAGTCGGCCGTGGAGACTGCGAATTTGGCGCTGGCGGGAGGTGGTCTGGGTTTCCTGTCACCAGGGGAGACGTGTCTCAGGAACCTTTTGACAAGAGGCGTCAAATCCTGCGGCGTGATGACAGGATGTAAGGCCATCACGTGGTTCTCGAAGGCCGTCACATAACTCCAAACCTTTTCTTCGCTGTAATCCGGGCTGCCGTCGGGCGTGAGCACGCTGCCGGCCATCAGATTAGGCGGGCTGAGGCTTCCCACTTGACCCCAGGCCTCAGCACTGGGGGAAGGTGAGGCCACCGGCTCTCCAAGATTGTCGTCGGCGGCATCGAATTGACCCCTTGGGCCCTCGGAATCGACGTGGTTTCCACCACTGTTTGGAGTTTTCCCACCGTGTCCCTCTCCGCAACCGTAAAGGCGAAGAATACCTCGTTTCTCTTCGTAAGACTGAGGGTAATCCTCCGGCTTGATTCCGTTGTGCAAGAACGCCTTGCGGGTGATCTCTTTGATCGCCGGCCACCGCAATACATGACCAACAGTGGTAGTGTGATTGACGGGAATGGCCGGCTTTCCAGGAG
Source organism: Colletotrichum sansevieriae (assembly GCA_026260285.1). Lineage (NCBI taxonomy): Eukaryota > Fungi > Ascomycota > Sordariomycetes > Glomerellales > Glomerellaceae > Colletotrichum > Colletotrichum sansevieriae. The sequence goes on along the minus strand of JAOQIF010000057.1, from coordinate 152,233 downwards.
CTACGGGCGGTCCGAGAGGATGAGTATCTTCGTCTGGCTCGTCTGGCTCATCAATGGGAGACATGGTCGGGTCGCTGGCAGCCATGGGCATCGTCTCATCAAGCTGGTGTTCGTCAACGGGTCGGTACATAGTTTCGGGCGGCAAGTGCGACTTCTGTGTCGGCGAACACAGCATCGGGCCCATCCCCTCGCTTTCTGTTTTGACTCGCTTTTGAGGTGGTGCACCCTCGAGGTTTTGAACTCTCCGTTCGAAAGATTCCGCGACTGTGTCAATCTTCTTCTCCAACGCGGTTTTCAATTCCGAGATTGCGTCCAGAATATCGATTTGTGACTTGTCCATCCTACAACGGTTATCAGCAAGAAGACACCACGAATGCGGGCAAGATACTAACGCCTTCGGCACGGGGTCACGGTATTTGCACTCCACACCTTTCTCCCTGCAACTCTTGCAAGGCTTCGTCTCGTCGCATTTCGCCTTTAACTGTCGACAGCTGTCGCAAGCCTAGACCAAAGAAAGTCAGCGCGAATCCATGTGAAAGGTGCATATCGCCGTATGTTCCTACCTGAGATGCTCGGGTCGCCTTCCGTTTCTGGGTGGACGCATAAGAGGAGATGTAGAGGTTCTCGGGGGGCGGTTGAGGGTGGTACGCAGGCTGTTCGTACTGCTGTGGAGGGGGAGGCTGCTGAGGAGGCATCGGAGGCGGAGGGTAGCTCCTGTAGCCCCCCGGCGTGGGGGGCATCGGAGGCGGCGCATTGTCGTAGCCCATGTGCGGTGGTCGTCGTGGATCGTCGGAATACGGAGGAACAGGCGGCGGCGGCGGCGCAGAATGCGGCGGTGGGTGAGGACCTGGAGGCGGCAGGCCGTCTGGGCCAGCGCCTCCCGTTGAATGTGGCCGCCTGGGATGAGGGAGGCTCTCTTCGTGCGGCTCTCTCTTTACAGCTCCGGGGTCTCGGTGAGGGTACGGGTGGTAAGAAGGGTGCGCAGGTGAGGGAGAGGCCGGATGTCGGTAGTGGTCCTGCATCGGCGTGTAAGGAGGCTCTTGTTCATGGTGTCGTCGCTCGTCGGGATGTTGCTGAGCCGGGTGAGGAGGATGATGGGGTTCGGCAGAGCGAGGAGGATACGGCGGCGGCGGCTGCTGTTGATGATATGGCGGGATAGGCGGCGGCCCTGGGTGGTGAGCCTGGTGAGGCGTCGGTGGCAGCGACGACGGCGGATGGAGAGGCGGTAGTTGATGTGGTGATGCGCCAGTCGGTGACCACGAGTTGGTGGTCGAGAGACGGGGACGCTTATTGTCAGGCTGCCCCGGATCCATGCTTGATATATATGTACATACGTACAATGCTTATGAAAAACAAGAGACGAAGCGAAAATAGGGTCAGGCCAGGTACGAGGAGGAGAAGGTGGTGGCCATGGACAAGCTATGGGCAACGAAAGGTAAGGTGTGAAGGTAAGACTGGACCGGTTACTGTACAGTCTACACTCCACAGTTTGAATGCTATGCTATGCTTGGTTCTTGGGTCTTGGGCAACGGCGCAACGCAACGCAACGCGACGGGAGCAGCGGCCGGGGATGAGAGGATGAGATATTGTGCAAGCAAGCGAAAGGACCAAGCAAGCAGAGCAATCAATCAAGCAGGTAGCCTGTGAGAAGCCGAAGCGGAGGTCTGGGGGCAACAATAGGGCCTTGGTGTTTGGATGAGAGCATGGGGCGGTGGTGGTCCCTAAGGCGTGGCTGCAGCGTACGTAGGTACGGGATGCGTCGAAGAAGGGCAAGTCGGTGTGAATGTCGGACAGGCCGGTGTGTCGGGATGAGCGTGTCGTTGGGAGAGAGATAGAGGGACGTATCCGCGTCTGCGTAGTAGCCCAGGTACCGTAATGCTATGCGTGCACTGGGCGGAGGAGGGAAAACTCAGGTCGAGAGAGGCGCGGGTTGTTGCTTAGTCTGAGAGGCGCTCCCTCCCGGCTGTGTGGTTCTCTCTAAACTGGCGAGACGGGATTTTCCACTCTGCGAATGCGCCCGGATGCCCAAAGGGTTCGGCACGGCAGAAGGGGGTAAGATCAGCGACGTTGGGCAGAGATGGAGCTTCCCTCTCTTTGCTCTCTCTCAGCTCTGTGTCTCTTTGTGGCCTTTTGGTGTTGCCCTTGACTTTTTTGACGTGACGGGGGGTGAGGTGGGAGCTAGGTGGGGAGTCCTTCGAAGGGGAGGAAGAGGTCGTGAAACCGAACGTCAAGACCAAGCGGCGGAGGATGGTGATGTCGAGGCCGCCATATACCTTGCCGCACAGAGGACGAGTGAGCGGTACTTCAGTACAACGTCCCAGGTGGAGGTGTCGGGATAAGGTACTAAGGCAAGAACTAAGGCAAGGTAGGATAGCTATGGGTACCATGTACGGGTCTGGGAGACTGGGTGGGATGTAGGAAAGTACGGGTATGGGCATGGATCTGGTACGCAGCATGTACAGTAGTGTACCTACCGCAGAGTACGTGCAGATGCTGGCAGAATGGCCACTCGAAGGCGGTCTGACCCTCGATCTGGAGCTTCGAGAGAACGTTCAGCTGAATCAGGGTGTTCGTCTCCATGTACCTCGTCGTTTCCTACACCGACGCTGATGCGAACAACGTGGAGGCGGCTGACATAGAGCCTGAAAGACCAGCAAAGTTAACAGAAACCCAAGCCAACGTCGAAGTAGTGGCGCTCACGCTGGCAGACAACGAGTGAGAGAGGGTAAAGAAGGAGAAGACGTTTCTACGCAGTACCCTAGGAATCCTATCGACCCTGCCAAGTCAAAAAGTCTCAGAACGCAGCAAGGCCAGGGGTCTCAGAAAAGCAGCCGGGGTGTGCTGCTGCCTCTGCTCTGCGCGGCGCGACGTGGTAGTAATGATGGTGGGAATAGACGAGAAAGAAAAAGGGAAAAAAAAAAAAATTGGCAGAGGCGATAATCTGGGACTGTGACTGCGGTACAGTAGGACGAGGATCTTCGCGGTCGGAGCAGGGGGGGGGCCAGCAGCTGTCGAGCTTTGCGCTGAGTTAATGAAAGGGGTGGGTTGGGGGGCGTGCAACTAGTAACGCAGCACCGCTCCGCCGTTTCTTCCACCACGCGCCGCCCTGGAATAGGACGAGAGGGCCGCCAAGTCGAAAGTGCGTGCGTTCCTGGCGAGGTTGGAGCCTGTCTTGCCGTCTTGCGCTAGAAATTCCCCTCACCTACATGCGCACGTTCATGATAAGGAACGGCACAGTTAAGCTGGATGTACGTATACGCGAAGTGACCGGCGGTGCGATGCGGCGCGGCCTCTCTCTCTACTATGTAAGGAGATGATGAGAGACGAGCACGTCAGATCCACGAGCCCCAAGATACACGCAGTATCGCGGTCTCCAATATTGCAGCATAAGTCAAGGATAGGCGGTGACCGGCAAGTTAACCGACTCAAGCACTCTCCCCCCCTTCGCGACACCGCTCCCGCGGCCGATCTCTCGTCGGCTCCTCGAGGCAATGCCAGCGACGGGACGCGCCGCCCGGAGCAGCAGTCAGAAGAGGGGGAAAATCCATGGCCGGGCGAGCTTGATGGACGATATTCTGGGTCATGCCAGCAGCTGTGGAGGATGGTCATGGGATTCGAGAAGGAAATTTGCTTTCCAGAAAGCCCGAGGAAAGGAATGGAAAAGGTTCCGCTTTTCTGGGGCCTCTTTTCCCCTCTCTTGTCTTGCTTTCAGTACTGTAGCTACGTCGTGTCCAAGATCTGCTAGACAGTGGTGAATTCTGACCGCCGGACTGCGCAGCGAAGAACGTTGCCTGCCCGTTGGCGGTGAGCTGTGCGATACCTAAGTCCCGGTCAAGTTAGGAAACAATCTGAAGGTTTCTCTTGGTTTGAGCGCCCGCGCCCGCGCCGTGCGACATATATCCGGCGCGACCATGGAGGGGGAGCAGAAGTGCGTAGTGCGCTTCATCAAGCAGTCCTCCATGTAGGGATACAGAGCAGGTGTTGTCGACTCATGGCCTGGCTGACCGCTGCTGCGTTGAGCATCTCCGTCTATGGACCACTGGATGAGACGGGTTGCGACGGCTCGACGACCTCTGGCAGCCCGCAGCTTGCGCCGCGAGAGAAGCTGGCAACACCAGCTATGTAGAACTGCCAAGTTGGTCTAGCTGGGCATTGTGCGTGCTGTACGGATTTGCGCACAGGAAGCCCTTCCCGCCGGTGGCCATTGAAATGCCTCCTCGTGCAGATCGAGCTTATTGGCGATTCAAGCTCGTCAGACCCCCATGATATAAAAACCCAAAATGTTTGGACGAAAAGGCCCGTTCGTGGTTGATTACGTGACGGAAGGCGCCGGGACAGTGCTGAAAACCAGAACTGGCCTCCGTCGATTTGGCAGTGAAGCCGGTATTGGGTGAGACTATGCGGGTGGGCTTGGATTTGTCACTCGGCAGTGCAGATGCGTCCGGCATGGAGAGCAAAACTCGGTAAAGTATTGGAATGCTGTTGCAGGCATCCGTCTATGAGCAACGATTCAGCAGTCGACAAACTGAAGGAAACAAGAAATGCGCCGCTCCAACGGACCGGTACCTGGAAAGTACTGCTGGACGGGCTCGGCGCTCCGAGGACTTTGCGGGCTGACCGGGTTGCTTAAGACGGTCTGAGGAATTGAATGTGAACAAATGGTGGGATTAGATGGGACGGGAGGGGAAGGCGAGGGGTGGGCGCCCTGAGCGAGGGGCAATAGGGCGCATATCCAAGGATGACAGCAGCCTCGTTTGGGAGGAAGGTGCTGGACGACTCGTAGTGGCTTGTGGTGGTGGTGGGTAGCTACGGAATTAGTGGAGGCGGGCGAACGAGGCGGGCGAACGAGGCCGCGGCGCAGGGCAAGGGAGCAAGGGTGATTTGTGCCCGTCCGTCAGTCGTGGTTAGTTGCCGAAGTGGTGGTGAGGGGCAGTCGAGACGGGAGACAAAAAGTTGTGAAGAGCAGACTCAGAGAGCGAGTGAGAGAAGCGATTCTTGAACTGAGCGAAAGTGAACGACAATGAGTGACAGGCAAAAGGCTGGAAGGTACAATGTTCGTTGTCGAAGGTTGGGGTAGAAAGACGTCCAAGCGGGCGGCGTATTTTGGTTATTGATGTCTAGGAGTGAGGCTTTTTACCTTCGCGGGCTTGCGGTCCTACTCCCCAATCATCACTTCATCGATTTCCTCCTGGGTTGCGTCCTCTGCTATTGGTCTGTTCGCCCGGCTGTTTGAGTCTGAGTCTGGTTCTGGCGTCGTCGCCAGCTCCAAGCCTCTTCTGGCAACGCTGATGAGGCGGGTGAGGGGGAGCTTGTTGGAGCTCTCCCCTGTCTGGTTGCGACGAAGATACCGTCCGGGTCTCTGTTGGTCTGTCACCTGGGCTGCTGGCAGCTGCTGTCTTGGCTGGCCACTGGACGCGTGGGATCACGCTGGTTGATGGATGTACCGTAAAGTAATCTCTTGAGCGGTCGCCACGCAGCTTGATGAAACAGGCGAGAATGGAGTGATGGGCGACTTGGGAGGGACTTCGAGACTGCCTCTCCCAGGTGGCTGGCGCCTCTCCCGCGTAACTGATACTTATTGACATGAGTTCTGGCGGCGCCGGCGGAACCTTCTGCTGCGATAGGGACGGGAACAAGCTCTCTGGTCTTGAGTCTCTACGCCGGACCTCTCCTTTGGATCTTTCTTGCCGACCTCAACCCCATCATTCCAACCCGCAAGGCCCCATTCACCGTTCATGTTCGCCGTGTGTGTGTGCGATTCGGCGCAAGAGATTTCATCACTGTGGGCCCTAGATGTGGGTTTTGCCCAGGGCGGTTCGAAATTTTCTTCCTTTTCCCCCTACTCTGAACTCCCTTCCCTGAATCCCTCACACCTTTTGCGGTCGGTCCGTATTTCCCATGGGCGTCAGTGCAGAGTCGGTATTTACTATGCAGTAGAAAAGAGAGGGTTGTTGGTGACCTGTGGGCGCGATCCTGGCCAGCAGAGATTGGCCGAATGAAAGATTTCCACTCTCGTGCCAAGGAACCTCGAATTCTTCCGCCCCAACAATCACGTCCGTCCCCGATTTGGACTCGACAGCGCCGGTGGGCTCGCGGCACGTGGGTTGATACGGCCGTTTGCTGCAGCAGTGCCTTGCCGTAGTACCCTCTCGTTCTGCACGTATGAACGAACGGTCGTGTAACTGCAAGTCTGTCCGCCTCGGCGACATCGCGCCTGGGTTGGTGCCATCGGAAACAAGGTTTCGTGGGGCGACGCTGGCTGAAAGGCTGCCGTGCTCCCACGCCGCCATCTCAGGTACCACGCCTCATCTCCGAATACTGCGGAACGCGTGCGACAGTGATATTTGAACCCTCGTCAGTGCTCCAAAGTGCGTCATGTCCATGGCTCCTGCCTCGAGCCCAATCCGACCCAGCAGTGCGCCGCATCTTGCAAATCGCACAGCCACCCAAAGGACTCATAAGTTGACAGCTCATCGGGGCCTTAATTGGATGGAAAAGATAACGCGAGATGCCTGCACGCGACAGAATCGAGTGCCGATGGCTAATGCGATGGAAGCCCTCCAGCAGCCGTCCAGTTGATGCATGCCCTGCTTGGGAATCCTTCTCCGGGTACAGGCACGTACCGACAGTGAGTCAGAAGCTCGTCACGTCACCTGAGCAGGGAAGGGAAACCCGAGCGCTGGTCTTCGAAAACGGGCCAAAGGCTGCCGACCCCAGGCCGAGCGCAACTGAGTAGTGAGAGGCCATGCCCTCACCCTCTTCCCGGGCGTTGATGTTTGTTCAGGTCAACGTGATCACACAGCACGGCTCCCAGGCTCGTTCTTGCAGTCATGATTACTGGCTGACAAGGCTGGAGGATGAGGGGCGCGCTAACTGATGGAATCACGGGATGAGATGACATACAGTCGGCCATTGTCTCCGGCAAACACAGACATTATCCCGGACGTCGTCATGGAGAGACGAGAGCACGGGGTCGACCTCGTTCGGCCATCAACCGTCTGTATTGGTTAGATTGCATCACCAGTTGGCGGAGAGGTTTGACATGCGCCGCCGCTCTGACCGGCATGATGCTCTTCCCAAGCTCCTTCCCTGAAGAGGGTGTCGGCAGCTGCGAATTCTCATCGGGAGTCATGGAATCGTCCGCAGCAATCAGGCCGCTGCAATCAACGTCCGACAGCGATTTCTGGAGAGAATGGATGTAACACTCAGCGGTGTTTCCTCCTAGTAACAAGCAGTGAATGGTCATTAAGACGTGTTGAAGATGGGGATTGTGAGAGCTGTAACCGGAAGCCGCATTTGCCCAAGCGTCGTAAGGCTTCGCAGATCTTTTCTTGCGGCGGGACTTGTGGATTTGATCGTACCCAAAATAGGTTTCAGGTGAACGCAGCGCGCCCGTGACAGGTTCGAAAGTGTATATTCGAAGCTGTCAGGGCCTTTTCGATTTCCACGGGTGAGCGCGATCACCTAGGGCCGCATACTACAGCAGCCTTGAGGACGCACTAGGTCAAAATTCAAAACTTACCGCTTATAGCCAGATTTCCACTCTAGGTATATACTATCTATAAAACTAGTAATACCCCTTTAATAATTAATATATATTTATATTTATTATATACTCTAAGCAAATTGCATACTTTATTATATGAATTCACGAAACTATATACTTCTATATGATTTAATATCTTAGTAGTCTCTTATTATTTATTATATCTGATAGCTATAGCTAAGATATTATTAACTTACCTAAAATAGGTAATAATTAACTCCTTTATAGTAAAACTAGTTAGAAAATAGTAGTTCTATATATACTGCTAATTAGACTTATCTTCTATTATAGAGCTAGCTATTATTAACCTCGTTAATTCTAATGATTTTAAAACCTTACTAACTCCTAAGACCTTCCGAGCTAAGTTATATAAAAGTATAGCTAATCCTACTAAATAGGGCCTTTTTATACCTAATATCAAGCCTTAGCTAGGCCTCTTAATAACTATTGAATATAGTATAGAGGAATAATAAGCTGGTATTAAATATACTAAGAATAAGCTAATTATAAACCTAATAACTAATATTATAATTAACCTATAGATTGCATCCTTCTATAAGATAGACCTTAATAGAATCCTAATTTAAATATATACTTGCGTAGAGGTTATTAAGAAGTTTATAAGAAAGTTATAGTTCTTAATAATAACTACCTATATTTCTTATATAAATATAATAAGTTATATTCTTATAAAGTTCACTATAGAGAAGCATTTCCTAGACTAGGACTAGTAAGTAATACTAGTAAACCCAAAGAACCCTATAGATATATATAGATTTCGTAGTATTATATATAATATTATAAATCTTTATATATTTCTCAAGGAGTTATTAATTATCCCTAAGAAGGAGATTTATACCCTTTAACTAGTCTCCTAGAGGCAAATTAAGCTAGTTATTTCTTACCCTAAATATCTTAAAGAAGATCTAATTTAAATAATATCTTATATAAAAAGCTATAATAACTACCTCTAAGAATAATATAGCTAAATCTATATATATTTAGACTTAAACTAAATAGAAACCTATAGCAAAGGCTATTAAAGCTAAGGAGCAAATCAAGAAGTAATCAAGGTCTTAGAAATATATAATTTTAAAAGTAGATATATAGGATATTAAGCCTATTATCCTAGAGGAATCTAAAGAAGCAAGCTAGGAAGAGATTATAATAAAAGAAGTAGAAGAGATTGAAACTAATCTACCTAATATTAGTAATATCTAAATTATTCTTAAGTTATAGCTATAAATATAAAGCTAGTTTAATCTATATCTCTCTTACTGTTATTATTAGGTATTATTAGGATTTAGTTAATATTAATACTAAACTACTAAAGCTATATTTTTACCTATTCTACTCTATTATCCTGCTTTTTAAATAGGGTAACCTCTAAGCTATACTTTGAAATCATATATAGCTTAAGATATTACTATAAGAAGTTATATACCTTAATCTATAGATACTTGAACCTATAGAATTATAATATAGGATAGAGATTATATATAGAAGCTATAATATCTCTATAAATATTTAATATATACTCTAGTAGATATTAATCTAAGTTAAGCTCTTCTTATAATAAAATAGCAAGCATCTCCTAGACCGTTTTAAGATTAATTAGCTAAGTAAAGTCCTTAATAGTTATTAGATTATAGTACTAATATAACTTCTAAGGTTACCTAGATACTATATATAATTAGCTCTTTTATACCTATATAGTATAGTTATTCCAGAGCTGAATAAAATTACTAAAGTCCTTATAGATTAAGGGTAGAAAGATAAACAATAGAGTAATTTAGTCTATAAGTAATATAGGGTAGAAGAGACTAAATATCTAGAGTTAGTAGAAATATACTTATTAAGATTAGTTATAATATTAATATATAGAGATAAAGAACTTATACGCTAGAATATAGACTATACTTAGCAGAGCTGATTCTACTAGCTCTTAATCTTAATATTATAGATACTCTTATTAAATATCTAATAGTTATAGAATTTAATTCGTATATCCTCTCTTAGTTAGCTTAGTAGTCTCTTTATATAGTCCTATAATAGATACTACTAAGCCCTAGTAATAAGATCAGTCTTAATACCATAGTTAGATTATATAATCCGGGGTATAACTTTCTAATATTAAAGTATAGAGGGATATTAGGTAAGGATAGATTATGCTATATATATTAAAAACCTAATATAAAACTATATAATATATTATAAGTAGGTATTAATTATAATATATATCTTAATCCTAAATAGAAGTAGTTTAGTATATATATTAAGTAACTAAATAAAGTTTAGCCTAGGCGTAGTCTAACCCTTTTATTAGTATTAGATCTCTTGAAGTTAGGTAGTAACTTCCTTAGGAAAAACTATATAATATGCCTTGTATAAAGTATTATAGCTAGTAATATAGCTATACTAGTATATAAATATATAAAGGAACTGCTAGCTAAAGTTCCTTATAAGTTATATAACCTTATTAGTTAACTATAGGTATATTATAATATTACTTAAAGCTGCTTAGATCTGCTCAGGAGATTATTAATACTATAACTAATAGCATCTTTAGATATTAGATAGACCACGTTATGAGATTATAAACCCCTCTACTTATAAGCAAGCAAGAAGGTCTACTTCTAAGCGGTAGTATATAAAAAATAGCTCTAGGATATATTAGAGTAATCTTACTAAGAAGACTATATAGACTTTATACTAAAGTTCCTATTTCTAGAGAAAGTTAATAGAGATATTTTAAATTAGAAGGACTCTTAAATAAGAGTTATAATTATATTTTTCTTCTAGCTGATATAGAATTTATTAGTAATAACTAAGCAGAAGGGCTCTAAATTAGTATATAAGTAACTAGCTATCTAGTATTAAGTACTAAATTAATATAGTATTTAGTAAAGTATTATAAAGTTAATTAAAACGTTATAAGAGTAAATAATAGGGGTATCTTATTAAAAACCTAAGAATATAAAGATAGAGCTATCTAACGCCCTTATATAGGGCTATAAAGCCCTATATAGGGGTGCCCTATCTGCTAAACTAAAGTACTATCTATGCTAAACTCTAAGACTATGCCTAAGACCTATAAACTTATATATATACTAGTAATATACTTCCCTATATTACTAAACTCTAAATTAGAAATATTGAAGTTATAAAGCTATAAATACCTATAAGTAAAGTTATAAGGGACTATCTACTCTAACTTAATCTTAATATTTTCACTAGTCTCTATATAATATATTAGTAAGTCTATAAAGTATTATAAGTACTTATATAGGTATATACTAAGTCTAGCAGCCTAAATTTAGTTAGTAATAGCACCTAGGGCGAGTCTATATAAAGGGTATGGCTAAAGGCCTAAACCAGGAAAGGCTAGAATATTGAAACGTAGGTATCCGTTATTATATTAGACTATTGCTTAACCTTCTAAGTTTTTTGCTTGCAAAGTTTTCTCTAAGGTATATTTATTCGCCTCTAACTTACTAATATTTTACTAATAGCATAGCTCTATATCCCTTACCTGCTACTATTCCTTATAATTACCCCCCCTTCTAAAACCTTAGTCCCTAAGGCATACTAGTAGGGTAATATAGCTCTGCGTTGCTAACTATAGGGCGATAGGTTAGCGCTTTTATTATATTATTTACTATCGCTCCTTCCTTTGCTAGATTTAAGCTACTATAGCGAATAATATATTTTATCTTCTAGCGGTTTATATATTTTTAGATTTTAAGTATTACTATTATTTTTTAATTAGTTACTAATAGTTATGTAACTATTTAGTAATATATAGCTAGTAATTATCTAGCCTTATTGCCTAGCGATGCTAATTATAAAAGGGTATCTACTTTTCGAGGTCTCTAACCTAGCTAGATTTTTCCCCCTTTAGTATCTCTTTTTTAACTTAATAGCCTTCGTTATTTTTCTCTTTATTATCTATTCTATAAGCTTTTGCTATAATTATTAATATTCCCTATTCTTCCTTTTCTAGTTTATCTCTTTTACTATTATTTCGCTAATTATTCTCCGCTATATCTTATATCGCGCATATAGGTGCAATTCTCGCTAAATACCTATATAATCCTAAAATCCTCTCTAGTAACCTTACTAGTAATACTAATAGTAGCTATCCCTATCTTAGCTATCTCTATAAGATATATTAAGATATTATTAACCTTCGCTATATATATAGCGAATATATATAGAAGTATATCTATTATAACTTTAATAAGAAGAAATATACTACTATAAGTCTCTACTAGTTCGCTACTAGGTTGCTATATACTAATACCTAGTAGGTTCCCTAGGAGCTTTAGGGCGTAGCCTAGATAACCTAGAATATATTCTACTAGGTCTAAATTTAGGAACGGGAGGGTATCTTAACCCCTCTTTATTATTATTATATTCTCGCTTCTTTTATTAACTATTTAGTAGTATAGAAATATATTACTATGCTTATCTATAATCCTACTACTAGTAGTAGTAGCTATAATATAGAGCAGCTTTAACTCTAGGAGCTCGCTTCTATCTATAAGCACCTCGCCCTCAATATTATAAGGAACTGGGTACCTAGACCGGAGAAGCCGGAGACGCCTCGGCTAGTATAGGCCGAAGGGATAGAGAGGCCTATAGGTCTAGGGCATAGAACCCTTATAGCAAAGACTTAGTAAATACTTATTAAAGGCTAGAAATAAAGGATCTTAGAAGAAGTAAGTAAAAGTAATATAATAATACTAATTCTACCTTTTAGATGCTTCTACTATTAGTTTAACCTAACTATAGCTCTTAGCCCCTTGATACCTTTATAATTCTTTTGCTTTTGCCTTACTTTAGAAAGGTTAGTAATAATAATAATATTACGCACCTGAGTAACGTCTACTAATCAGGCTAAAGAACCTATACCTAATATTCGCTAAGAGCGGAGCGAAATAGCCTATATAAACCTATATAAAGAAGCTAACCCTAGCGAGCGATTAGAGGATAATATAAGCTAATAAGGAGAGGTAAGAAGCTATGCTTTAAGCGAGGCTAGGGGCCCTGAAGAGAACGGGCTACCTATGCTAAATACTCGCTATATAGATAATAAGTATATATAGGAGAATAGGGAATATAAGACCCCTTCCTATAAACTAGACGGGCTAATAGGCTAGATATCTATAGCTATAGCTAATAGGCTAGCCTAAGCTAGAGGGCTAGATAAAGCAACTAGCTAAGTGCTAATATAATAGATTATAACTATAATAGCTAACTAATAGGAGCTAATTACTACTACGTTAAACAACTAAGCTCCTGCTAAGCAATTGCCTAAGGTTTATAAAAAACCCCTGAATTATAATATAGCACGCCTTACTAGCGAATCTACTAATATAATAAGAAAAGATTAGCTTGTTATAGTTAAAGAGGCTTATAAGTATTACCCTAGCTGCTCTAATAGCTAGTATATCTAGTAGGCTTTAAGTATAATAGAGTATACCTTATAAATAGAATAGCGGAATTATTAGCAAATACTTATAGATAAGTCGGGGAACTAGATAGACCCTAAATAAGAAGACTTTAGAATTTTCATAAGAGGGTAGTATATCGCACCCGAGTTCTAAGAGTAGAACTATTATAATATCTTAAGATAGTGCTATTAAAAGGATAATAAGAAACTAATTATATATTAGGCTTAATAGGAGTCTATTAACTAAGTACTTAGCGAGCTGAGCTTAGGCAACGTAAAGGCATATGCCTTCTTTTAGGGCCTTATTAGGACCCTAAAGGACGAACTCTTTAAGCAGGATATTAACTATACTAATATATATACTATTACCCTATATATATAGAGATTATAGGAGATTATAGAAGGGAGATGCAGGGGAATATCCACTAGCTATTCTAAGTTATATAAATAACTATACTCAGGCTCTCTAGACTGCCCTTATAAGAGCAGCTTATAACCCCCTAGGTTAATAGACTTAAGGGATTGCTACCTAGAGACCCTATCCTAGAACGACTGCTTGGTAGATATTTGCGCAACGCCTAGCGCTAGTAGTATATCTACCGACTCCCGGGGATCCTAATATTATAACTATAAGAAGTATAGCTATATCTCCCCTAACTATACCGAAACCTATGCATAGCTAATAAGTAGCAATTAGAACCTAAACCTAAGATAGGGCGGGATAAGTGCAATTATAATACCTAGTATAACTAATACTAAAGACTCGGGAAATAAGTAGGCGTAGATATAACCCCGAGGGGCACTACGCTAGAAATCACCTTAGTTCTAATAGGATAGACTATTAAGGGATAGGCATTAGCGCTCTGAGCGTCTAGCGAAGTTAAACTAGAGATTAATATAGATACCTATATAGTAGTAGATATTATATAAGAAGATCTTATTAAGAGGTTCTAACTAAAGGAGGCTACTAGTATTATAGCCCCTAAGTTAGTAGATTTCTAGGGAAGGCCTATGCTTATAAGCAAGGTCTACTAGCTTATATTCTTCCTTATAGATAGTTAGGGTTACTTATAGAAGATTTGCTAGGCTTTTATTATAAGCCTCCGCCCTAAAAGAGCAGGAGATATCCTCCTATCTAATAACTTAATAGGATAGGAAGGTATCTATATTAATACCTATATATATACTTAGTTATATAAACCCCTCTCGCTTACTAAGCTAGAAGTAATTATCCAAGAGATTATAAAGAATAGCTAATAAACCTATATTATATATCTAATAGGTGTTATAAGCCCTGATAAGAAGGATATAGAGTCCTTAGGCGAAGATTTGCTAGATATTAAGCAGAAGAAGAAGATTCCTAGGGAACTTTAAGACTTTACTAACGTTTTTAATAAGGAGAATGCAAAGAAAGTTCTAAGGCTAAGGGGAGTAGTATACTAAATTAAACTAAAACCTAGTAAGGAACCCCTATATAGACCTATATACCCTATATTAGTAGAGTAGTTATAAACGCTTACTAAGTATATCTAGGATATAGAGGTAGCAGGCTATATATACTACTTAAGTAGCTCCGCAGGAGCACTAGTGCTATTTATACCTAAGAAGGATAGAAGCTTATAACTATACATAGATTATAAGGGATTAAATAAAATTATAATAAAGAACCGTTACCCTCTACTATTAATTAGCAAGCTTCTAAATAGAATCGCTAGAGTAAAGTTTATTTCTAAGATTAACTTAAGCGAGGTATACTACTAAATTGCAATTAATAAAGTAGATAGGTGGAAAATAGCATTTAGAATATAATATAGGTACTTCGAGTATACTATAATACTATTTAAGCTTATAAATACCCTAGCAACTTTTCAGGCATATATTTACTAAATACTCGCTAACCTTTTAGATACTTGCTATATTATATACCTAGATAATATTCTAATCTACTTAGATATAAGGGAATAGTATACTAAGGACCTCTATGCTATCCTATACTACCTAAGGGCTACTAAGCTATTTATAAAACTAAAGAAGTATAACTTCTACTAGATAGAAGTAGATTTTCTAGGGTTCTATATTACCTAAGATAGTATTAGGATAGACCTAGATAGAGTCTAAGTAGTTACTAAATAGCTAGTACTAAAGTCTTTTAGAGATATCTAAGTATTCCTTAGTTTCTATAACTTTTACTATAAGTTTATTATAAGATATTCTTATATTATAGCCCCTATAACTAGCGCGCTTAAGGGAAGCTAGAATAGCATAAAGTTAGGAGCCTTCGCCTAGATAGGGGAGATATAGATCGCATTCGAGACACTTCGGAGAGCATTCGCTAAAGCCCTAATACTAAGATATTATAACCTAATATTAGAAACTAGGGTTAAGACTAATATATCTACTCAGGTAGTATCTAGCATGCTTTTATAGAAGCATAGTATAGTTTAGCACCTAGTAGCCTTCTAGTTAAGGAAGCTCTTAGATATAGAGAGGTACTAGGCTATAGAATAATAGGAACTCCTTGTTGTTATAGAAAGTTTAGATTACTAGGTATAGTACTTATAAGGACTCCCTGAGAAATTCGTAGTGCTTATAGACCACGTAGCGCTAAAAGGAGTACTTACTACGCCTACGCGGGATATTTGCAGAAGACTTGCGCGATAGGTCTACTGCCTATTAGCATTTAACTTTGAAATCTAGCATAAGTTAGGGGTTATTAATCTAGTAGATAGACTATTATAACGCCCTAATTATATAATAGAAGATACTAAGGTAGATAATATACTTCCTACCCTTAGAAAGAAACTTAGGCTTATTAGCTAGCTTTTAGTAAATATTTGCTAGTATATTGCTAAGCTTAAAGGAACTATAGTAGTTATAAGAACTTATACCCGAGCTATCTAGCGAAGCATATAAGAACCTTACTAGAGGGCTAGCTCTAAGGTTAAGGGATCCTCACCCTTAAGTTAGTACTACCCTATAATAGGTACTAATAAGCTACTATATATAAGTATGCATATTAGCGCTATTACCCGCACGAAAGCATATATAGGTGCTATGCTAACTGCTCTATAAGAGAATAGCGATAGGCTAGAGGACTCAGGGGGAGCTAGGGTTATTATACTAGAATAGTATAGCCTATATGCTATAATAAGGGAGCTTATTTAGGATAAAACGGCTTATATACTATAACTAGGCGCGGATCTTAAATAGATAGTTAGAGGACTATAGGCTAAAGACCCCTTCTATAGAGATATTATAGCTAAGGTTTGCTAGGACGCTAGGGAATACTAAGGATACTAAGTTAATAAGAATAATATCCTTTAGTTTAGAAGAAGACTTATTATCCTAGAAGAGGGATCCCTCTGCTATAAAATCCTGAAGAACTATTATAATACGCCTAGATTAGGGTATATAGGAGTAAATAAGATAGCTAAGCTAATCTTATAAAAGTTTTATTAGCTATATTTAATAGAGGATATATAGCGATATATCGCTAAGTACCTACGCTGCTAAGGAGCGCGCATACTATAGCATAAGCTATATAAGCTACTATAAACACTAGAACTACTAGTATACCTATTCTAATAGATTTCTTTAGACTTCTTAACTAGCTTATTAGAAAGTTGCTAAGATAACGGAGTTACTTATAATACGATCCTAGTAATTATATATCGGATAACTAAAGTAGCATAATTCTTAGTAATAACTAAGTAACTAGATACTACGGGTTTAGCGAGGATCTTATATTAAGAAATCGAGTGCTAATATAGCACGCTAGAGGTTATTATTAGTAACTAAGATAAACTAATCATTAGCTAGTTCTAGCGAGACTAGACTAAGGCCTAAGATATAGAAGGGCATATCTCTACTGCATAGTATCTATAAATAGATAGCTAGACTAAAAGAACATACTAAACCTTAACTGCATATCTTATAAAGTTTAGCAAAGGCTTGCGCGACTAATAGGCAATATAATTAGTTAAAGCTGAATTTTTATATAATAATAATAAATATGCTACTATTAGTATATCCTTATTTAAAGCCCTTATAGGATACTATCCTCGAATAGTTAACTACTGCTTGCTAAACGTGAAGATTAGGACCTAAGGGGTTAATAAAAGGCTTAAGAAGCTAATAGAGGTTTGCTAAAGAATAGCTAAGACCTAGCGATATATAACTAAAATATAAGCTAAGAATGCGAATGCTAGAAGAAAAGCGTAATTATATAACATTAGAGATATTATAAGACTCTTAATAAAGAAGTTCTATTTTGCAAAGAGTTAGTAAAAGCTCGCCCTAAGATTTATTCCTATACTAGTTATAGAAGTTATAGGTTCTAATATCTATAGAGTATAACTCCTAGAGAAGTATAGCAAAGTATATAATATCTTCTCTATTACTCTACTTAAGCTATAATATAGCTAAAAGCTTACTAAGGGGTAGCTCCCGGACCTTGAAGAAGACCCTGAGGAATAGGAAGTTAAGGATATTATATTATAGAGGGAAGCGCTAATAGGCTCCCTATATTTAGTTAAGTAGAAAGGCTAGCTAGTAGAGTATAATACCTAGGAGCCTGAAGAATACTTAGGGAACGCTTCGCGAATCCTCGCTAGATTTAAGAAATAGTAGCATAAGTCGCATTATAAGTAGGATAACGAGTAGTATAGATTAATAAGAAAAGTTAATTAACTATAAGATAGCTGAAACGCTAAGAGAAAACCCCCTTCCTATAAAAGTAATATAAACCCTATAGGTATCTAACCTTATATTACTATAGAAGTCTACTATACCTTCGCTAAAGTTCTACTAGCACTACTACTTATCGTTATTATTATTACCCTTATTATTATTATTATTATCCTCGCTCTCCTCCTCAGAGCTATCGCTAATAGTACTACTATTACTACTCTAACTATTGCTTTCTATAGTATT
This sequence comes from Colletotrichum sansevieriae, assembly GCA_026260285.1. Lineage (NCBI taxonomy): Eukaryota > Fungi > Ascomycota > Sordariomycetes > Glomerellales > Glomerellaceae > Colletotrichum > Colletotrichum sansevieriae. The sequence goes on along the minus strand of JAOQIF010000057.1, from coordinate 134,300 downwards.
ATTAGAGTTGCTATCCTCTGCAGCTAAGGACTTATCCTCCTCGCTACTATAAACCTAGTATTACTAAGCTATTGCTAAGTTATTACTAACCTTCTTATAAGAATTAGGTCGAGGCGTAGGATTACTACTAATAACCTTGGAAATAGCAATAGGAGCTTAATAATAAGCATTATAAAGCATGCAGGAACCTTAGACCTTTGAAGGCTCTTATAAAGGAAGCGTAGATATATAGGTATTGCTCTTTAAAAGCTATATTATTAGGATATTAATAAGCTTACTAAGAAAGGTAGCCTACTTAAAGATATAGGTCTTATTATATAAGTAAGTAGGGAGAGTATTATCGAGCTATATTATAATCTCCTTAACTAAAACCTTATCTTTAGCTTAGTAAGCTGCTTATAAATATATATTAGATTAATAAAAAGGTAAGACTAACTATAAGGTGAAAACCTACTTTAAGCGAAACCTATAGATATACCTAGGTATATAAAGCTATACTCTCCTTAATACCTATAGCAAGGAGTTAGTTCTTATAGTTCTTAGAACTAAGCTTAAGATTAGCAGGGTTTACTAACTAGTTATAGAGGTATTAGAGAAGCTCCTGCCCCTGCTCTATAGCTACGAAGATATAGAAGATCTTATGCTGCTAATACTAGCTAGTAGTAATTATATAGATATAACGCTTAACCTAGTTCTAATAGAAATAAGTAGTACTAATAAAATAAGTAGGAATCTAGAAATAGGAAAAGTTAGCCTATACCTTCCCCGAATAATCGCTAAACTCACCCTATAGCACTTAATACTATAAACCCGGTATAACCTATACGTATAATTACTATTATATCGATAGGCATAGATAACCTAGGTATTCTTAGGGAGCTATAGCGCATAGCTAACGCAGGGTTTGCTGCTACCCGCTTAGTTATACTAATAGTTGCTACTGCTAAGTTCGGCCTCGGTAGGGCTATACTTAGCGAGGAGTCGGCTAATAAGGCTCTTAGCGGTTATAATATTTAAGGAAGTATTATAAGATAGGAAGGGTCTATAAAGGCTCGATAAAGGGCTTAGATAATATGAAAGTAGTAATTAAATAATATAGTATAATAAGGAGGGAAAAAGAACTAACCCTAGGGTAGGAAAAAGCTATTATTTTATAGATAGCTAAAGAGACCTCGCTAAACTATTATAAAGGTAGATATAACTTTAGATAGCAAAGAATAGCAATTACTTACTATAATAAGTACTACCTACTAGGAGGTAGATATAGTGAATTAGTAGCAATAGTTATTATCCGACCTATTTAATAGCCTCATAATACGCCTATTTAGAAGGAGGATAATAGGATAAAAAACGAAGTTATTATAAGGGCATAGTATAAGAAAGTGCTCGCTAGATAAAGGGCGAATAGCAGGAGAATAAAAATAAAGTTACTATAAGGATAACTACCCTCTTTTAAAAGGAAATAATAGGATCCCTTTAGAATAGCCCGGATAGAGAGCATAAAAGGGCCTAAAAGGAGAGGAACTATAAGGAACGGGACTATAGGCTTAGCTATTATATCTATAACTCTAAGGGCTCTACTATCTTTTAGTAAATACTTAGCGAATAGTTACTACGCTAGATAATAGTAGTAATAAGTAAAGGACCGGGACCCACCCCGGATAGCTAAGAAGGATAATAATAGAGGGCTGACCTATAATACCTGATCTTATAGTAGGGATTACTATAATTAGAAGGGGGATAATTATAAGGGACTAGGTACCTAGACTAGAGAGGCTAGAGACGCTTCAGCTAGTATAGGCTAAAGGGATAGAGAGGCTTATAGGTCTAGGGCATAGAGCCCTTATAGCAAAGACCTAGTAAATACTTACTAAAGGCTAGAAATAAAGGATCTTAGAAGAAGCAAGCAAAAGTAGTATAATAATACTAATCCTACCTTTTAGGTGCTTCTGCTATTAGTTTGACCTGACCGTGGCTCTTAGCCCCTCGATACCTTTACAAATATCTTAGTTTATATAGGCTATCACTCGCTACCCCCTTACTAATTATATCCTACTAATAACTAGTTCTAGGTTAATACTCTTTATAATAATATCAATATCCTTTAGCACCTAAACGCTACCTAGCTGCTATATATTTATAATAATAGTCCTGCTATATACCTCTATAATAAGATCGATCGTCTAGTTAATAACCCTTTAATAAAACTAGTCCCTAAGTATCTTTATAAGTATAATATTAACTCCTTTCCCGAGTTTAGTAAGTCGCTTTAAGACGACCTCCTTAAATATACTTCTAATAATATTCCCTCCTACTTTATTGCTATTACTAATACTCGCCCTATCTCTCGCACCTTATATCTCTATACTCCTACTAAATATAGCTAAGAGGATAGTAATAATTTAGTAAAAAAGGCTAGGAGGGCTAAGAAGACTAAGGTTATTATTACTATCTCTAATAATAGCTCTAGTAATAAGTCGGATAGCGAGGTAGGTAGTAGCTCTAGTAGAGAGTTAGGTAGTAACCCGGGTAGTAAGTCTAGTAGTAAGTTAGTAGGTAGTTAGTCTATAGGTGATAATGATAGGGATGCTAGTAATATTAATAATGCTAGTTTAGCAACTAGTCGCTATAGTGCTATTCGTAGTTATAGTAGTCGGGGTGCTCGCGCCTATAGCTATAGTTAGAAATAAATAACTATTTAGATAGTTAGCTCCCTCCTTTTTCTTATAGGATAATACCCTTCTTTTGCTATAATATTAGTAATAATTCGCTGCTTAATAAAATTAATATTCTACTTCTTAATTTAGTTTCTATTCTATAGTCTTATGATTTATAATTAGCAACTCGTTGCTATAACCTTGCAACTAGTTATCCTACTTCTTATAAGACCTCCTATACTATCTATTAAACTTATAAATAGCCTCTTGTGCGTTTACTAAGTTCTCTATAGGCTCTTATATATTATATTCTATAGGCTATCCTACTTATTTAACTAGATATTGCGTATTATTACTAATATCTTATTATATAATAATCTCTTCTACTTCCTATTCCTCTAGCTTATCCTCGAGCTCTAGGTATATAGGCGAACCTTTGCTGCCTGCTTAGTAGTTATCCTATAGTTCTAATAAGGTAATAGAGAATATATTATATATCTATTAGTATTATAATAGTAGATAGACCCTATATACTTATATGCTAACTAGTTCTATAATAGCTACCTATATAAACCTAGGTGCTAGTTTCTTATTCTTAAACTAGAAGTTCTTTGTTAATAGCCTAACGACCTATTCCTAATAGTAGGTCTAGTCCTTATGCCTCGTATTATAGTATTTAGCTTATACCTTAGTAGCCTTTTACTATTAGTCCTAGGCCCTCTTATAAAGTCTCGAAATATATTTAATTCGCTCCCTTACGCCTTATACTATAACCTTATTCGCAGGAGCCACGTATTCTACGCAACGCAGGTAGTAACTATATAGGGCCTCTATTGGCGAGTAGCTAGTAGTGCTATAGCGACTATTATTATATATGAACTCCGCCTCAGGCAGCTAGACTGCTTATTCTTATAGCGAGTCGCTAGCATATACTTATAAATACTTTTCTAATATCTAGTATATCTTTTCTAACTACCTATTAGTCTAGGGATAGTATATAGTAGAGAGGTAGCGCTTAATAGCCCTCCCTCTTATAAACTCTTCCTAAAATTAGCTAGTTAAGAGCTTATCTTAGTTGCTAATAATACCCTCTAGAGTGCTAAAATAGCATTCAACCCGTTTATAAATAATCCGCGCTAACTTAGCAGCTATTAGTCGCTTTATTATCGGGATAAATATAGCGAAATTAGTTATTTAATATATAATAACGAGAACTATATTATATTCTCCGCCTATATACCGAGAGCTTGCTAGCAATCTAGTAATAAAGTCTATGCTTATTTCCTAGAATAGGTATATAGGTAAGGGTAGTAGTTATAATTTCCTATAAGGCTTATGCCTTAGAATGTAGTTCCCCTAGCATATATAGCACCCTATAATATAATTACGCATATCTGCAGCTAAGTTTAGCTAATAGAAGTTCCTCGAGATCAACTCGGTAGTCTTATTTACCCCTATATAACCCGCCCTATAGTTATTATAGTATTAGCAAAGGATCTCTAGCTTTAGAGACCCTTCTTATAATATCTCTAGCTATCCCTTATAGAACAGGGTTCCCTAGCTATTAATTATATAGCCCCTATAATCGCTAGCTAGTCTATATGCCCTCTGTAATTATATCTAGTAGTATAAGTTATTAGCCTATAGTCTATAGATAAGATTCTCTATTACTTTAGAGAGTTACTAACTATCTATTATTTCGCTTATTATAAGCTCCCTTATAACCTAGCATAGGATATACTACTATGCTATAAAAACTCTAGCTCTAAGTAAGTCCTCTTAGTTAATAACCTCTCGCTAAGCGTTCTCTATATTACTCCTTGCTCTTTAGTATTAGGTTATTATAGCTGCTATAGTTATAGTAATATTAGCGCGCTATAGAGCGCGATACTAACTAGAGACCGAGGCATCTCCGCCCCCGGAGCTATCCGTCTAGAAGGGGCACTTTATACTAGCTCTTATAGTATTAATAAATACTTTTGAGGTCTCTATACTACCTTATAGTATAGTAATGCTTATCCGAAGGTCTGCTAGTAGTTTACTAATAAGCCTTAGCTTCTTTACTAGGGTTAGGAGTATATTATTATACTTTACCTCCCCCTCTATATAGTCTAGCCTCCTAGATAGACTATCTACTAGGTTTATAACCCCTAACCTATGCTCTAGGTTGAAGTTAAACGCTAAGAGCTTATATACCTACCTAGCGAGCCTTCCCTAAAGGTCCCGCGCAGGCGTGCTAATAACTCCCTTTAGCGCCTAGTAATCCGTTAGGATTATAAACTTTTTTAATATACCCTAAAGGTAGTAAGCCTAATAGTCTAAACTCTTAATTATAGTAAGAAGTTCCTATTAGCCTGCTCCCTAATATTACTCTATATTACTAAGCTTTTATAAATAATAGGCAACTAGTTACTACTAACTATTAATATACTATAATAGGATACTAGATATAGCCTTTATAGAAGCATCTATATTAACCCTTATCTCATAGGTTAGATCCTAGTATTAGAGAATAGTTACCGAGGAGAAGGCGGCTTAAAGCTGCTCGAAAGCTTATTAAGCCTCTTCTAGCTAGTGAAACTCGCTCCCTTTCTTGCTATTCTCGCTACCCTTTAGTAGGGATATTATTAGAGCTATAATACCCGAATATCCTGCAATAAACTTATAATAGAAGTTATAGAATCTAGAAAAGACCTAGATATCTCGATATATCTTTAGCAGCTTTTATTTAGCAATAGCCTAGATATGAGTTTAATCTATTAATATACCCTTAGGCGTGATAATATACCCTAGGAACTCTACCTACTATTAGTAAAACCTATACTTACTAAGCTTAATATAGAGCTCCTACTAGCGAAGCCTATAGAATACTTAGAGAAGGTCTTTTATATACTACTCTCTTATCTCGGAGTAGATTATAATATTATCTATATAGGTAATATAATAAGTATCTAGTAGCTTAGCGAGCGCTCGGTAAATATACGCCTAGAATATAGCTAGGGTATTTATAAGTCTAAATAGTATAATAATATATTCAAAGTACCTATAATATATCCTAAATGCTATTTTCTAGCGATCCTCCGGCTTAATATAAATATAGTAGTATATATCTCGAATATCGATTTTCAAGATCTATTTTACTCCCTAAAGCCTATCTAATAGTTTGCTAATAAGAGGGAGTAGATATTAGTTCTTTATTATTACCTTATTAAGGCCTTAATAATCTATATAAAGGCATAGGGATCTATCTTTCTTAGGTATAAAAAGGATAGGGGCGCCTGCTTCGCTAGTTAAGGGTTAGATCCGCCCTATCGCTTAGTTATTAGTAATATATTAGCGAAGTTCTTCTAACTAATGCTCGTTTAATAGGTAGATAAGCCTATATAGGGGTTTCTTCCCTTTAATTAAATTAATAGTATATTCCGCGCTCTCTAGGACCGGGTATTTTACTAATTATTTATTAAATATTACCCGTTCACTAGATAGTTCTAGTAGTAACTCTATATTGCCCTCTAGGGTGTCTTCTTCTTCTAGAGCCTCTATTAGCAGCTTATAGAGGGCGATATTCCCTAATATATATATAATATAAGCCTTCTAGCTATTCTTAATAATCTCTTATATAAATACTAATAGCTTAGCGATATTAAAATATTTATATTCCTAGGTATTTATCCGGGTATTAATTATAATACCCTCTCTTCTTATAGAGTATTATAATAAGAGAAGGTCTCCTGCTCCCTTAGGTCAGGAGGCTTTAGCAAAGAGTTGCTATATCTTCCTCGCTTCTCCTCCTAAGTTAATAAGGAAGAATATTAACTAATATATATTCTAGCTTATTATAGATAATCTATTAAACCCTTCTAATATAAAAGCGATAGCTACTATAGGTTATAGTTATAGGGACTTAGCTAGTTAACTACTAATAATATTAACCTAGGAATAGGAATCTATATCTACTACTACTTCTTATTTAGCGATATTCTAGAGAATAATCACCTATCTCTTCGTAATAGCTCCCTTTAGGAGAGTATCTAGTTCTAATTTAGGCGTAGGGGCTACTAGTATAATCCCCTAGCTTACTCGTTTTCTAATAAGTCGAGTTCCTTAACTCTTAAGGATTAGATTATATTAATCCTCGCCTTCTTAGCAAGTACTTAATATCCTACTAGCGTTTTATTTGCACTTTATCTTATATATTTATCCGGGTAGTCTACCCTCTTATACCCCTTTTGCTTATAGCTAAAGCATACTATATAATTAGATATTATAGGTTATATACTAGGGCTAGATATGGACCCGTTCTAGTTAGATCCCTATATCACGCTACTAACCTATTAGTAAGGTATTAAGCTCTATAAACCCCGTATTATCTTCTAGCTAGAACCTTGCTAGCCTATCTTTTAACTTAACCTTATTACTAGGGGCCCCCTTAGGTTATACTCTTCCCCTATATACTATTTCTTACTTTCGCTTTATAGAGGTTCGCTACCCTATTAGTAATATATCTCCTATAAGTATTCAGCTTCTATAGCTATATCTCTTAGCTTCTATATCTCAACTTTCTAATATTCGAGTTCCCTATATAGGAATAGGGCTAATTAGAAGTATAGTATATAAGCCTTAGCCTTGCTATCTTCTATACTAACTATACCTAAGTCTTAATATATTACTAACTATTTAGCGAAGAACTATATTAGTAACTATATCTCCTTCTGCTTTATTATATCTAGCTTCTTATAGTACTTTTGCTCTTAAAGCTCGGGGTTAATATAGTATTAATAAGTAAATACTATAAAGTTAGCCTATACTAGGTCTCCTTCTAGCCTAGCCCTATAGTATTGCTACTAGGTCTATAGGGATAGGCTTATCTTTATAAGTACCTATTAGACCTGCTGCTCTAGCATATTACTAATATATTGTTAATTTCTATCCTCGATCGCTTAGATCTAGTTACTAACCTAGTCTATAGTAAAGTCCTTAGTTATAGTATAGTAGTTATATATAGAGGGCTTTTTATATTCTCTCTATAAGTATCTTAGTACTAAGCGATTAGCAAGCTCTTATAATAGGGTAGTAGTTTATTCCTTATGCTACTATTATTATAGATATATCTACTCCATAAGGCTCTCCTATTATTTCTATAGTAACCCTATAGCTTAGGTAAGGATGCTAGAGATACTAGCTTCTCGGGGCATCCCGGGTAGGGTGCCTTATTAGCTACTGCTCGCTATCTATTCGCCCCTCGAGGGGTAGTCTGCCTAGTCTAGTACTACCTAGGACTTAGCTTAACCCCTCGGGGTTATTCCTCTTGCTATATCGTCGCTAGGGTTATCTATTCCCCTAGCATAGTATCTATATTATATTTTCTATATCTCAGGGCTTAGCGAATAATTAGTATCTTATTAGCTAAGACCCTATTAGTTATATTCTATATACCTAGCCCGGAGTTTATTATAGCTAAACTCTATTACTAAATTATTAGTATATTATTACTAGTTCGCTTTAGATATTCTAGCTAGTACTAGTTTCTTAAATCGAAGTAAAAGCAATAGAATTATAAAGAGTATAGCTAAAAGCCTAAACTAGGAAAAGCTAGAATATTAAAATATAGGTATCTATTATTATATTAGACTATTACTTAACCTTCTAAGTTTTTCACTTATAGAGTTTTCTCTAAGGTGTATTTATTTGCCCCTGACTCGCCGACGTTTTGCCGATAGCGTGGCTCTGCATCCTTCACCCGCCACTGTTCCTTATAGTCTAATACCGCGGAGAGCCTCAGGTAATATATTATAGAGATGCTTAAGGAAGTATATCTTAATATAGGAGACCTTAAGCTTGCATATAGTTATAAGCTTCGTGCTAGCCTGCTTATAGGGGGTAGTAGCCTCCTTCGTGACTATAGACTTATTAGTAATAGTATATAGATAAAACTATACTATATAGAACTTACTAAAAGAGTAGTTACTAGCGCCTAAGTTATAGGTATAGTTAGCATAGGCATTATAGCTATTAAGGATAATATAGTCCTAGTAGGGTCTATTATTATTCTTTTAGGTAGTATAACGATCTATACTATAATAAGTATTACTATATACCTATATAAGGTAGGCATTCGCATTCTAAGGGCGCTTATAATTAAGCAGCTTAAAGCTACGCTAACTATTAATAATTATAACGCGAGTAGTAATTATATTCTATAGCTATATACTTATATTAGTAATATAAAAGACTATGAGAATATATATAATAAACTTACCTCTAGATCCTACTTATCTATGAAGTTATTAATAAGGGTATAAGAGGTAAACTCTATAGTATCTTATATAAATTAGATTAAAAATAATATAAAAAGGTATAGAGGTATATATATATATACTAAGTAGAAGGCACTAGCTTCTATAAGACTAGTATAAGGGGATAGAGACTTAGGAATATACTTAGTTAGGATTATAACCTTACTAATCTACTTAGGGATAAGCTAATAACCTAGGAGTTAATAGAGTTATTAACTTCTATAGAAGTCTTAATAGTCTTATGAGCAGTCTTATTAGGTTTAACTAGGGCTTCTGAATTAGTATTATAGTTAGAAGATATTATATAGACCTTATTAGTAGTATAAGGGTATAAGGGGGTGTGGGAATACTAATAGAACTATATATATATATATATATATATATATATAGGGAGGGGCTATAAGATATAACGTATTACTATAGAAATCTATATAGAAAAAAATTAGATATTAGAAAAAAAGGTTAATATAAATAGATTATTAGTTATAAAACTAATCTATATAAAAGCAAATAACTCTAATACTATAAATATATATAATAATAGGTATAACTTATTATTATATAGGTAGGCATAGGAAAAGAAAAGAGAGTTCTAATATCCTATTAAAAAGATATTTATTTTAAATCAGGTAGCTTATATATTATATATAGCCTAAAGCATACTAATTAGATCTCAGATTTACTTATCCTGATTAGACCTATTGCATATAAGCGTTATTTCATATAAAACGTATTACCCCCTATATTAGTAGTGGCGTGGCCCTAATACTACTTTGAATTTTGACCCAGTGCATCCTGCAGGCTGCCGTAGCATACTGAGGCACACTGAAGCATACTTGTACTGACATGAGCAGCCTGGCTAAAACAGTGAATGGCTGACCAAACACACTATCATTTCGCCATTCTCCATCCGCAGTAAGCGTCTAAACCGGTTGGGTCATTCGAATAACACAAGTAGTCGTTTCCCTCTCCAGAGATTGTCCTCTTCGTGTCTTCCAAGTTAACCACGGCGATCAAGACGAGATGACAACGCCATTATTGTCAGTCTTGAACCAGTCACCGCCTTTTGAATGGATCCTGCCGTGGTGAGAGAAGGTTCATGGAGATCCTCGAGAGGGGGGTCTCGTAAGTGGGTCGAGGACTCGAGTCTCGAGAGGCTTGATTTTGAAGACTTTCGCTTGGAACCCAGACTGCACGCGTGTGATTAGGTTTCCTGCGCTGCCGACGGTTTGGCAGTTCTTTTTTGTATTTTTACACGAAGACCACGGGCTCCGAGGTGACACAAACAAGTGCCGCTTTGCAGAGATTTTCCGGCATTTATCCCAGGCCACACCCTTCCCGGCCAACCGAAAAGCTGGCCTTCATCGTTGGTGGTTCTTCACACAGCTGTCATGTTGATCACCAGCTAAAGTTCCGGGGCGCATTTGAACCGCCGTTGCCCAGTAACTATGTCAGCTACCCTGGATCATCCCCCAGCGAAGTGCAGGCTTTTCGCAGATCTTCACTTTTTGCTGCCTACGGAAATGCTGTGGAACGTCGGTATCAAGCAAAAGCAGTCGTAGATTGGCAAGTATGGCAGTCTTGGGGTGGCATGACTGTGACTCGAGGGTTGCATGTGCTAGGTCGCTCCTTGCTGCCCGCCCGGCTGCTCCTGATGTCTGTGTCCACAGCCGCAGAAGACATGCAGCATCAGTAAAGTAGCAACGTGATAAGCCGCGCAAATTCAGTATGAGATATGCGCGGTATTTGGTCATTCGCATCCGAGCACACATCAACGGCAACGTCACGGTATCAAGAGCTTATGTCCCCCACTTCCGCTGGACAGGACATGCGCGCGCTCCAGCTCAATGACAGGTGCAAATGCCGCATGCTTTCGTAAAGTGTGAGCAGCGGTTCGGCGTGCTCGGGAGAGCCATGGAGGGTTCTTCTGTTTGTCTCGTCTCAAGAGATGAAGTCCATATCCGCGAAAAAATTAGGTGCTTTCTGTCGAGGGCGGAATGCGGGGAACAAAGATAGTTGCGAGATCGACAGGGTTCTGGTTCGATAGTCGCATTGACGGACGAAGTTTGTCCCATGCGTTGAACGGCGACGAGCCTGAATGCCCCGAAACAATCCTGCTTCGTATGAAGCACCTACCTCTACGACCTTGCACAACAGCCAAGCCAGACTGTTCGAACTTCGAACAGGTAATTGAGTAAGAGATGCCTGCCGTATTGAACATGCAAGCTACCGTTCCTGGGCAGTCTGGAAGCGCCTGTAATGATTTTCCATGTCGGGAGTTAACTGCCTTGAACCCCAAAAGCAGCAATCCTAGGAGATGATGGAGATTCGGAAATTGGTGCGGGCTGACTGGAGACGAAGGTTTACCAGGGCCGCTAGCATCTTTGGGAGGACTGGGCAGCGATGAGGAATTTACATCAGGCTGAAGTTGCAACCCCGGCAGATTACAGACTTGGTGCGGTCTTGTGTGAAAAGATGCGGCTTTCATTCCACAGAATGACACCGTCGCGCTTGACGTTTGGTCTATCGAAATGACATCCGAACAATAGCGTTGAGTTGGAGCAGACGTGCCGGTTACGGCTGATGACCAGCCAAAGTAGCCGGGCGATTATGATGCGACGTAGTCATAACAGCCTTGCTAAGTGCGTGTCCAGATGTTTCTGGGACTTTTCATTCTCGAGGCCAACCAAGCTGCTGCGACGTCGGCATTGTGACTTCGGTGTTTGCCGAGCTGTGATGACTTGATAGGGAACGCTCTGTCAGGACCGTCATGTACTGCGCATCATTTGAAGATCTGCAAACTCCAGAATACGAAGCACCGGAGTCAAGAGGCCTGTCTTTGATGGGCTCTTTGAACTTGCCAGGGATATTTTGATTGGGACCAATGACAAGCCAATGTTGAATCCGATGCCACGGTGCCAGAATGTCCAGCCAGGGCCAGATTAACAGCAGGCCCGCCCATCATACCACGTAGCCGTCAGTTCTCAGAATCTTTGAATTAAGAAGGCACAGCGCAGAGCGTACGTTCCGGAACCCTGATACAATGGCTTCGAAGGCTCCCCACAAACTCTGGATCCTAAGGTGCGAGAGACCCAGGGTTCTGCCGTCTTACCTTGGAAGTGTCGGAGACTCGGCTGGCGGTGTAAAAAGCTTGGTCGTTGTCCAGCTCGATACCTCGTAGAATCTCTGCATTCTGATCAGGCCATTATCGTCGCACCGAGCCTCGAGAGCTCTGCGAGTTATCACAATCGACGAGGGCGGCAAATGGTTTACCAGGTTGCCACAGGCTTCCCACAATGTTCGGCTTGGATTCGATTTAGAAGCTGCGACGGAGGGTTAGGTCTTTAGGACAGGCTTCGCTACCAGCTGTAACGTTGGTATTCAGCACACCAGCGCACCAGGCTTGCGTCGATCATCCCGAGCTGCAGTTGGGGCTCTTGCATGGCGTTTAGATTTCGGAGAGGACGCCACGCGCGGGAGGGTAAGCACCGCAACGGCAGCGGAGCGTCTCGAACCTCAGAATAGCAACGGCAGTGTTCGGCCGCTCCTTGACGCTTTCCGCCGTCAAATGAAGCCCCGTCAACACTTGTCCCAAGACGTGCCGCCACGTGAAGCTGGTTTGAAAAGTTTTGCTCCGAGTTGAAGTGGTCAGCAGAGGGCCCGCGGGCAGCAGAACATCACCGCAGGGAGCTCCATGCTTTCTGTGCGGTTCAGCTCCTTTTCAGGGTCTGCCGAAGAGCAGCTAATCCTTTGACTCCCCTTTTCCGGAGGCCGGAGAGGGGCTGCTTAGACTCGGTGGCGGGTGCTCTAGAAGGTTGGAAAACCGTTCGATCCCCGTGAAACTAGGATTGAGTCGTCGCCGAGCAAAAGGGTGAAACTAGCCGTCGTCATAGTGTGATGGATTCTAGAAGGCAGCCATTTCAAGCTTTTGCGTCGGTAGTGGACGAGGGTCGTCGGTGAGGAACGACGACGGAGTTCATGTTGATTACGCTGGCTGATGTCAATTAGCGGCGATTGCCAACTAACCAATTCTCAGCCAGTTTATCTTAACGGATCGCGATGCTGCCCTCGCGGTAATTGCGCGCCACCGGGTTTCCGTCCGCTCTCCGGTTTCCAACGCTGTATCGTCGAGGGCGATGACTCGAGCTTCGGCCTCTCGCAGAATCGCCGAATCGCCGAACTAGTTCGACTATCACCCTTGATCTCAGAACCCAAAGTGCCTTTTGCCAGCAATGCCAGTAAAACTGCTCTTTTTCCGAGCACTTGCCGCGCTTCCACACTGAGCGTTGGCTCCGAGAGCTCCAGGCTCAGGATTCCAAATCCGCATCAGCATCCGCACCGTCACATTCCAGGTCACATGACCGAAGCGACACCGAGACTGAGTAACCGGCCCATGCAAATCGCGTGGCTCCCAAGGATAGCTCCAAACTCGAGTTCAGGCCTGATGCTTGAATATCGAAAAAAGGGATGGACAATGCCCTCAATTGGCCAAGGGTTTCGGGCGCGCGAGGATTGTCGAGCGGTCAATGCGGGCTACACATGGCTAGACAAACTTTCGTCGCAAGGTCGCCAAACGTTGATCTCGATGCCCAACTACAACGACGACCCCGATTTCTGTGTCGGGCGACGACATAATGCCTTGTTCTGATGCATCTGATAATGAAACCCTACATTTCTCCGCTATCATTAGTGTTGCCGCCAACTACAGAATTTGATCATTTATCACACCCGCGGGCGCCACACAGTTGCGGGTAGCGCAAGCGTTGTCGATGAAGGCGGTACCTCATACACAACATCAAGTGTTCCACGAAGCACAGCATCCCACACCCCCTTGGACGACGGTTTTAGAGTCCTTGTGATGCCCAGTTTCTTTGAAGATTCAGCAAGGGGGTTTCGAACACTCCAGATTCGCAGATCGCCCTCGTCGCTTGGCCTTCATCTGTAGAATCGTTGATCCGGATACACGGAGCCACCATAGTCATGCCCACGGACGAAGACCTCGGTTTCAGCGTTCTGAACTGGATGATGATAGTGTTGTTGGTAATAACCTTGTGGCTTATCGATAATATCGTACGTACTACCACGCGCACTCTGCCCTCCGTGCGCGTTAGCACGCTTTCACCCATGGCCGGCTTTGATCCCCCGACAGTAACGAATTCTGGAGGCGAGCAACGGCCTGGACGAGTGCCGAATGAAACCCCACACCGCCGTCGGAGCGCCTGTATCCACCTGCCGGCCCGGAACCGTAGCTGCTATCCAACAACTACCAGATGAGGTCGAAGACGGCGAGAAATGGTAACGTGTTCGCCCCAGCGATTCTTGGCAAGGCGAGTGAATTCCTTGAAGCATGACAATCGTGCAGAGAGACTGCGCAACACTTGGCGAATGTAACATTGCATCCGCGCCGCTGCAAGTTGACGAAAGCGAGAACCCGAGAGCATCCGCAATTGATAATGAGGTCGACCATTCGATTATGTTTGTTCCGGGTATAACTGAGGCGGATCCCAATCAATTCTCTGATGGTGTCCTCGCTGCTGTTCGCCGCTGATTTACGGCAGACCGGTCAGCTAAGTCCTCCACTTCTACCGTAGCCGGGCTCCGATGAGAAATATATGATTTGAGATTTGATCTGCCTCTCATTTCGCCTGCATCGTAAATCTTCCCTGCCCCAAATGGAGTATTCGCTCTCGCTACTCGCTAGCAGCAACAGGTATTGGATCCTCCATTGGTAGGGCAAGTTACCAATTCCAGGTACCGGTTAGTAGGTTGTCGCTGGTGAGGTTGCGGGCTTCGTGTAATCACTGTACTTTATGACCCTGATACATACGTTTTCGATCTTTTTCTGAGAGATCATTTCTCAACAGCATCTTATGGCATCGGGATATTCGGTGGTGCGAGTTGTCGTTGTTCGCCTAACCGCCCTGATAACTGGTCAAGGTATCACATTTACTAACGGTTGGCCACAGGCTGGGTTGCATTTGACGCGCAAACATGTGGGGGTGAATTGGTTCCCTTGAGTCTGTCACAAATGAGATTCCAGATTCGACCCGACTCTGCGTGGCGTTTGTACGACGAGAGATCCTCGCTCAGCTTGGCCTACTAGAGAGGAGGGAAGATGGTAATACTCCATTTCGTTGGTCATAATGTCATTATTCCCTACGTGAGAAGAGAAAATCCAGAACCCAACCGGTTTTAGGTCAAGTTCCAATCGTCGCCTGATGCTGGCAGAACGTCACATTGTCGTAGCTGGTCTGACCGAGGTCGCGATTTGAAATTGAGCACCGAAAGTCTGCAAACTCGAAATGAGCTGAGGGTGGGTCTCAAGCCAATACGATTGTGTTTGGCTTGTAATGATTGGCCACTCCCTCAAAGATGGAGAGTATATTTTTGTCAGTCATTGTTCATTGTTTGCTGGCCAGCAGCACCATGCCACACTCCCTGGTACGCGGAGAAGTGGTTGTGAGGTCGTGGTACCAATGCGTACATAGTGACAGACGCCGGTCACTGGTTCTATCAACCCCAGATTGCTTGATCCATTCATTCTCCGGGTCGTTGGCAACCGCCTGCCAACGGTCAATGGTGGTCGGAAAATGGGTGGGTCGCCAGGAAGTGCTGTGGCATAACATGTTGGAACCAACGGACCAAATTAGTTGAGATCCAGGACAACTCTAGACATCGTCGGGATCGGTCACTTTTCGCCTCTTTTGTGGTCTCTTCCAAGAGCCAAGATCGGTAAAACCAACCGACGTTATAGGCCGCAGCGTGTTGACAGTCAGCGACTTACTGGGATCCTTGTTTGTCATTGGACGGCCATCCGAGGCTGCGTCAACGTCTACGGAGACATCCAGACCTTCAGTAAAGACCATGTCGCCTTTTCTTCCCAGGACATCTCTGCCGGCCTCCTCAAGGAGGATGCCAAAAGCCAGCAAAGCGGACTCATCCATGCTCCTCTCGTCGATATTTCGTGACCCAACTTGGTAAAGTGGATTGCGTTGTTGGCCACCAAGATTAGAATAAAAGTGGCTCGCATAGGTGTGTATGGCCTTGAGGAGGTCACTGTGTGGTAAGGATTCGCGGCCGCCGTCCGGTAGATCCCGGTCGTGTGCCATGTAAACATCGAACTCCTCAAAGCGTTCCGGCGCAGCCTTGCGACGAAAGAGCACCTCTTCCGGTGCTAGGGTGGTGGTGCGGACGGTGTGCCTGGCCGACCTGGATTGATTGGCACTGACGGTTGTCTTCTCATTGCTGCTAGCGGCGTTCAGGCTTGTGTCATAAGTGATCCTTCCTGCCAAGTTGTTAGAAGCCGTGTCGGCGGACAAACAATGGGTGCTCACCTGCAACTGCATCGTAAAGGCTAGCATGGCGCTGGGTGCGCTGGAGTGTCGGCTCCGGCTTCCTCGACCCTTGTCTTCCTGCCGTGGAGGGCTCGTCATCTTGTTGTTCCATGCTCCGTCTTGGGAATAGCCAAGGCAAGGTAGGACCAGGCTCGGACCATCAATCTGTCCTCGTCGGTGGTCAAAAGAAGAAGATGAAGGTTGCAGTAGTGGTTGGCATTAGTTTGTTTGAAGAGACCAAGGTAGATTGTCAGAAGAGAATGCTTCCACGATGATGTCGATTTCAGCTTCTTTCTGCTGGAATTAGAAAGGAAAGAACGATGGAGTGGTTCGTTCCTGCCTCTACCAAAAAGCAGGAGAGTCCTCGTTCACAGAAGACTTTGATAAGTGGAACCATGCTGATTCTGTCCAATAAGATATCTTGGTACTCTGCAGTTTAGAAATCCAGCGTTCTAGCTTACAGGCACCTACAGCGCTAAGGCTCCTTGTGAGGTGGTAATTAGCCTTCATCAGTAAAGAAAGCCACAACCCATTCAGCAAGGTAATGAATCTCGCCCAATGCCCTCCCTGATTGGGCTAGTAGACAGACGGGCGCCGTTCCGTCAAGTGACGTCCAATGACAGCTGACATCATCGCATCTCAATACTAGAGCCAATTCAAAACAGCTGACATCAGCTCACCTTCAGCTTCCAACAAACCCCGTTCGAAAAGCTCCCACACAGATGAATGCAGGCCCATCTGTTTACACGCTCGACAGGGGAGTTGCGCCCCAGCGCATTTGAGCGAACCATAACCTCCCGTCTCATCCGATCCTTTGCTGCAGCTCCTCAGCATAGATTCAATGGTGAGGGTACCGAGCTTGGAGAAGAAGGCAGGCATGTAGACCTATGGGCGCATCGAATTGGTGTAAATGCCTTGGCCTTGGACAAATTCGATGGTCGGCTGTGAGTACACCTTTTCAGTCACCTGAAGCTGCGTACTAATGTATCACATAGTCTACTCTCTGGTGGTGCAGATGGCTCCGTTAAACTTTGGGACCTCGATCATGCCAGCAATCCAAATTCATCACAGGTTTTCCAGCCTCTTGCTAGCGTCGCACGCTCGATTGGGGACGTGGGCAGTATTCACTCCCACGGCATCACCCATCTCGACTTCTACCCCTTCGACTCAAACGCCTTTCTTTCAAGCTCCTTTGACCGCTCACTCAAGCTATGGTCTACTCAAGACATGAAAGTATCTGGAAGTTTCGATCTCGGGGAACGTATATACACCCATGCGACAAGCCCGGTAGCCGACCACCTCTTGGTTGCCTGCGCCACTCAGCACCCTTCTGTCCGTCTCATCGACCTCAAGTCAGGCTCCTCAGTTCAGTCTCTTGTGGCCGACGGTGGTGCCGTGCTCTCAGTTGCCTGGAGCCCTCGCCACGAACACGTCGTTGCTACTGGACACCACGACGGGAGAGTCCGCATATGGGACGTCAGGCGTGCTTCAGGTCTCATTGGCCAGCTCGACCAGGAAGACAGCCTGGGCGTCGTCCACCGCTTCAAGCATGCCATGGCGTCTGGCCTAGACTGGAAGAACATGCCGCATTTTCGCAGCTCGGCCAGGGCTCACAATGAGGGTGTCAACGGACTGACTTGGACCGACGACGGCACATACATCATATCCGCAGGCCTCGATCGTCGAATACGCGTCTGGGATGCCGCTACAGGCAAAAACACGCTGGCTAGCTTCGGCTCACTGATACAGAATCAACAGCCAAAGACGATCAATATGTTTGTGACCCCTGCGAGACTTACAGCCGGCCGTCGAGATCTCCTCTTCTGGCCAAACGAGCATGAGATATTGGTCATGGATCTGCATGAAGGCACTCTGATATCTCGTCTGCGGGTACCAGGGCCGAAAATCTTGCAAGAAAGCCAGGGCGGTAGAGGACTGAACGTAAAGAACCGTACAATGGGCATGGTGTGGCGCGGTCACGGGGGCTACAGGCTTCAGAAAGGGCCGATCATGGGTGGAGGGAGTGCTTGCGGTGCAGTCTACACAGCTCACCTGGACGGCCAGATTCGAGCTTGGATGCCACGGCTCCCGGGGCCAGACGTCGATGATGATACCCCGGATCCCCTCGACAGGGACGAGGAAGAAAGAGGCCGGAAGAGGAAAGCCCTAGATGATGTGTACAAGAGCTTGATGGGCAAACAGATCACGTTTAGATGATGTGCTAATTTTGCCCATGGTCGATACTTAGCACTGATGTGTGCTCTATTAGGCAGATGTGGAAATAAACCGGCGAGATCAGACTACCAATCATCCATGATTAGGCTCGGCAACAATCACATACCAGAGTATGCCATCGTAGTCTTCCTATCGCTTTAGGCTTCGAGGCTCGTATTCTTGCCCTGCGAAACTCACAGGCTCCCCCCCTGTACGTCAACTTTCAGACTTCATCCATACATAGAGTCGTAATGGTAGCATGCCTCGTCCGAGCTAGACATCCCAGCGAGATAACTCCGCCGCGGAGAAGCATCGCGCGCACATCGGAGGTGACATTGTTCTAGTGCCTATCGCCACCCAACATCAGCCACAGGGGTTTATGTAATTACCCCGATGAGGGTAACATTCTTTAGCCCTGCGGTTCAGCTAGAAACCAGGCGCGAAACCCGTCGTGAAGACATCCAATAGTCGGGGCCAGTGAACAAAAAAAGGGAACCACCAAGTAACCTATCAATTTCCCGAATGCGCCGAGCGAAAAACATCCCGCCGGCCGCCGGCACTTCATCTCACCCAGCTGTGTGCGCGCCTCACGTCGTCACGTTACGGCATAGTAGGACATCAACGCCGCCAGATCAACCGCCGCTCAGACGTCCGTACATCGATAGTCCTCTCTGCCGCCGCGCCGCCGCGCCGCCGCCAGCCAAGCTACGGTCCATGGGAGCACTTTCCAAGTAGTGCCATTACATCGCCCTTCTGCCGAAAGAGCAGGTCGCAACGCGTGCAGGGGCTGGAACTGATCCTCCTCCGCCACAGTCTTTCCCCCCCGCCCGGCTTTGAGCACTCCCGGGCGGTAGCCCCACCCCCGGACGCGCACCGGCCGCACTGGAACGCTTCCCCGCCGCCCTCTTTGGAACTCGTGCATTAGCGCCCGCACCGTCCCGGCATCATGGTTCTTGTAGGCACGCGTCGCCCGCTATCTCAAGGAGTGCAGAGTCGCGCCAATCAGCCCTGCAATGTAGCTCTTCACAATGCTGACGCGCGAAATGGCAAAGTAGGGGAACTTGGCATGGGTTACGAACCGGGGTAACTTGCGCAAGGCGTGGCCGAAGACCGATCCAGAACACACCACCTAGGGGTAAACACGGGGGGTTGTGGTAGTCAACCAAATAAGACGTGACGAAACAGGTAAGCCGATGATTCCCAACAAAGGCGGAGCGACGACAACGACAATGACGAAACAGGTAAGCCGATGATTCCCAACAAAGGGCGGAACGACGACTACGACATTGAGATGACAATCCTTTGCGCTGCCCTGTTCGAATCCGCGAAGGGCGCGTTAGCGGCAGACTGACGTCCACATCCGCTCGGACTTCTACACCGGTCTCCGACGAGATCATGGGATGAAGTCAGGTTCACTCTTCAGGGAGGCCACCACCAACGAGACCATTTCGCCCATGCTTCGTTTGGCCCAACGAACCTGTATTGTGGTATGCAAAACTATGAAGACCTTACCGCGAAGAGTCGACGGCGTATCGCGCCAGGACGCCCCGATCTGACCCGCTGTATTCGACGCTGAAGATCAGCTCAGTCCCAGACCAAACTACTTGCAGGGCAAGAATCTTCAGCTCTTAGAGCCCTGTAAACCTTCCTCCCTCCCAAGCTCGTGGCGATATTGTGTGTGCCACGTCTTCCGCATAACCGGCTATATCTAGTCGCGTAGTGACGCAGGGGTTGACGGCCCAAAGGTGTGGTTTTCTTTGCGCTCGAACGCCAAAGATTGGGGATGTCACGGGAAATCAATCTTCGGAACCCACCACTTACCTTGGTAACCTAGCGTGCATGCTGACAGGGTTTTACATGAAATCTTGACATATGATTCCAAACTCACTACTTCCCTCGTAGTAGCAGTTTTCTCTCGGACTCGTCAAGGGTTCTAGCGGTGATGATAGTATCTGGGGCGAGACGTCGTCATATCTCGGAACTGTGCCGCGGTTGCACTCACCAAGATATCAGAAGAGATCTCCGTGTCGAAGGGCGGTAAATTCTGTTGGGCGGACCACATAGGTGATAGACGGCAGAGCTCATCTTGGTCTGAGAGTTTCGCGCGTCCTAGGAAGACTATTGCCGACGATGCATCTCGCTTCTGTTTAATGGTTTGGAATCAACAGAGGAGGTGAGAAGACGGCAAGTAGGGGTAAATGATGAATGAATAGGCCGCAGAACCCGTAGTCAAGTTATAGGAGTGCCATGTCGGAAGGAGGCTCCGGCACCCCACTTCTCCGACATACACGCGCCGAGGCAGATGTTTCTCGGGCCCGTTTCCTGAGAAAATTGGACTGCGTGCAACTGACTTCTGTCTGATACTGTACCCGACTTCTCGTTGCCCGAGGCTGAACGAGGACATTGCCGAAGGGTATCATGGAATATCTGCCATGAGGGATCAATTATTGTGCTCTACATTGTTATCGATCAGAAGAAAGCCCATCTTGATTCAGAAAGACACATGACTTAACGTTGTATCCCTCTGGAGTTCAAACCAGTGTTCTCGGGGCCTCAGTCACACCGTCTTGGATCGAACCGACTGACATAGAGTTACGACGAAGCCGATTCAACACATTTCTTCATTGCGGTTGACGAAGGCTTACCGCTTCAATGCCCTTCTTCAAATGGGATGTACGGGTAGAGAATATTCAGAGAGACAATTCCAGTTTACATTTCTTGCCTCTCTACTGTATGTTCCCATCGCCCACCTTCCGCTGTCATTTATTGAGCTCTTATTGAACGTGGATTTCTACCCATTGCGCTGGCACTTCAACTGTCGAGGACGAAAAATGAACATAGCTTCAGCTATGGCTACATAAGTACCAAGTATCTCTCGGATTGCGGCGAGCATTAGTGGATGCAGTTGCTGTGTGCATGGCGTTCTATAATCTTGTCGGTTCGACGAGTGCCATGTGGCAAAATTAATGAACAAACCATCAGTTGAAAGGAATGTTGAATCTGGAGGTAGAACAAATCTTCGACGGGGACGATTGAACAAACGCCGAAACTAGGAACGATAGAAATGACACTTGCAAGATTCTGCCATTACAACTCGATGTGTGCAGCGCGAAGACACCATACCAGAGCATAGTCTCACCCCATGAATATCAATTTCATGCCAGATGAGGTAATTTTCATCAGTATTCTGAAATATGGTCACAGAATCGATGTTTTTCCCATATTCGGAAGTGAGATTTCACTCATCAGTTGGGTTCTTCTGATTAGAAACATGCCAAACGTTCATTATCTTATGCCGCGCATGCCGATCTGCCTGGAAGGCAGACCCGCACCTCTAAAAACACTGACGCTGACAGCAGCAAAACTTCCGGAAACGGCATTCGAGAAGGAAAAGATCAAGGAAGCGCTCGAAACATTTGTAGATGGCTGCATTGCGATACCTGCGTCAGGGGCGTCATATGAAAGATGAGCACCTCCTACTGCTGCTCACTCCTTGGACTTGGGTAGCCGAGGCCCCAAGATTGGCTGCAACGATGAGACACTTGCCAAGAAGCCTTTTAGCCAGGAAATCACTTTTCCTTGCTTTTTTATGCACTGACATCAAGGTTGAGAGGTAAAAAAGTCGAGATCTGTGATCAATTCAGTCGCAGCCCCTTTCCCCCGGCACATACCTATCAGACATAGGTGTGACTATGATTTGGCCCAACTGACAGC
Source organism: Colletotrichum sansevieriae (assembly GCA_026260285.1). Lineage (NCBI taxonomy): Eukaryota > Fungi > Ascomycota > Sordariomycetes > Glomerellales > Glomerellaceae > Colletotrichum > Colletotrichum sansevieriae. The sequence goes on along the minus strand of JAOQIF010000057.1, from coordinate 112,085 downwards.
GGCCACTCTCTGATCAAATGGTCGAAGATTCCTAACCTCGGGTTGCGAGTACTGAGAACGCAACGGACTTGGGGAGATCCAAGAGCTTCTAGAACTTTTTGAGTCGCGGATGGACTTCCAACTGAAAAGTCAGCAAATGTAAGGCTCCTTCCAAACTCATGCGCGTTCATCAAGTGAGCGACTGCAGGAATCTGACCCAGTGTTTCCATAATTCATTCTCTCAAGATGTTGCGTCTCTTTCTGTAGCTCTTGGCTGCCCGAAGCTGGGAGACGCTTCGTGATTTTGGACCTGCCTCCGTCACCTAACAAGGGCAGAAGGCTGGATATCAGGAGAATGGAGGAATGCAGCCAGGGAGAGAACTTTCTTGTGGTCGAGACTCCTGAGTGATCATTGTCTCCAGCAGAAGTTTGGCGATTTGCATGTGCCAAAATTCGAAAGCCACTCAATTCACATGCGAAAAACACGCAGGCACCAGGAGATAACGGACCGAAGTGATTGAGAGGACTGAGTCAGTGGGAAGAATCAGGGGTCACAACATATAGCTGGGATGCCATTCCTTTCATAATTATAACCACTCAACAGCTGATTTTGAATTGTCGAGAAGTGCAAAGCAGGCTTTGCTGGTGGTATACCCGGAAGGATTGTTTTCAATTGTATGCTATCCCAAGATATGTATTTAAACAGTATTAACCTCGAAAAGAGGGAATGTCACTGGCCCCCGCATTGCCCCACAGCAGGCACCCATCCAGTATTCTTCAGTGGCACTAAAGCGCTGAAGTCGCGTTGTCGCGTCTCCGAAACCCCACCACACCCATCGTCTTCATCAACAGGGCTGCGTCATGGTGTAAGGCTTTGTACCGTCCACCACCTACCACGATGGGTGCGAACAAGCCAAATACAATAGTCATATCCGACGACGAGACCGGAACTGACATCAGTGAACCTCAAAGACTTAGTGCTAAAGCCCTTGGAAAGCGTAAGATCGGGATCGACTTCGAAGAGAAGGAAGTATGGGATGCCGACTCAGACCTGGAGCTCCCCAAGATCAAGAAGCGCAGGGCTACGCGTGCTTCCGCTGCCAAGGGAAAAGCCAAAGGAAAAGCGAAGACTCAGAAGAATACTCGACCGTCCAAGAAGGCCGCCGCTGCAGGTCGCAACCCCACGGACATCGCAGAGGATGACTACGATATCGCCCAGGTTCCCGATTACCTTAAGGAGCGCCGGAAGGTATTCGACGATAATCGCGAGAGACTACGAGAGGCTGGACTGCTGCTGCCACCGGACTATTCCGATATTCGATTCTTCGAAGATGAGCGGAAGGGAGCACTAGAAGAGCGACCCAAATTCGAGGAGAGCTCCAAGATCAAACCATGTCGACCGTACGAAGACGTCGAGCTGGAATACTCCGCGGGCATCATCCCGGCGTCTATCGCGCAATATCTTCGAGAGTATCAGATCGTTGGTGTCAAGTTTTTGCACCGGCTCTTTGTCTACCAAAGAGGTGGCATACTCGGCGATGACATGGGCCTGGGCAAGACGGTACAGGTCGCTAGCTTCCTCACGGCGGCCTTTGGGAAGACGGCTGACGAGCGCGATGGTAAACGTATGAGAAAGCTCCGCGAATACCCCGATCGTTGGTATCCGCGGGTGCTGATCATATGCCCGGGATCCATCATCGAGAACTGGAAGAACGAGCTGAACCGCTGGGGCTGGTGGAAGGTTGACGTGTTTCATGGAGCCGGCAAAGAAGACGTCCTGGCTTCAGCTAAAGCTGGCTGCCTCGAGATTATGATCACCACATATACAACCTACAAGAACCATATGAGCTTGGTCAACACCGTCAAGTGGGATGCTGTCGTGGCTGACGAGTGCCACCAGATAAAGGAGAAGACGTCCGAGATCACCAAGGCGATGAACAATATCAACGCCCTGTGTCGCATCGGCTTGACAGGCACCGCGATTCAAAACAAGTACGAAGAGCTGTGGACGCTGCTCAATTGGACGAATCCAGGCCATTTCGGCACACTCTCCGAATGGAACCAAACGATCACGAAACCACTGACACAGGGCCAGTCACACGACGCAACGCTTTACCAGCTCAAAAGAGCCCGCGAAACCGCGAAGAAGCTCGTCAAAAATTTGCTTCCTGGGTTCTTTCTACGCCGAATGAAGACGCTGATCGCTCATCAACTTCCCAAAAAGAGCGATCGAGTCGTCTTCTGCCCCCTGACGGAGAGCCAGCAGGAAGCGTACATGAACTTCATCAGTAGGCCTGATGTGGAGCTTCTCCGTACGCTTTCAAATGACTGCGAGTGCGGATCGGGGACGGGCCAGGGCTGGTGTTGTAAGAAGACACTCGAGGACGGAACGTCTTGGCAGTCCATCATTTTTCCTTGTGTCACTACCCTGCAGAAGCTGTCGAACCACCTTACCCTGCTGATCCCCTCGGGCACCGATTTGGAGGATAAGCACAAGAGGGAGATGCGCACACTGCAAACATGCTGCCCCGAAAAATGGCAGTATCTCTACGAGAACCGAGATGCGATTGTGACGCTGGCGGACCCGGAGTTCTGTGGCAAGTGGAAAGTCCTCAAGAAATTGCTCAAATTCTGGCACAGCAACGGCGACAAAGTCCTGGTCTTCTCCCACAGCGTGCGTCTTCTGCGCATCCTCCAGCACCTTTTCCACAACACCAGCTACAGCGTGACCTACCTCGATGGCGCAGTGAGCTATGAAGACCGGCAAAAGTCCGTGGACGACTTCAACTCGGATCCGACGCAGTTCGTCTTTTTGATCTCGACCAAGGCAGGAGGTGTCGGTCTCAACATTACCTCTGCCAACAAGGTCGTCATCGTTGATCCCCACTGGAACCCATCTTACGACCTCCAAGCCCAAGACCGGGCATATCGTATCGGACAAGTTCGCGATGTCGACGTTTTCCGTCTCGTTTCGTCGGGCACCATCGAGGAGATCGTTTATGCGAGACAGATCTACAAGCAGCAGCAGGCAAACATCGGCTACACGGCCTCTTCTGAGCGCCGCTACTTCAAGGGCGTCCAACAAGACACCGACCGCAAAGGAGAACTCTTCGGTCTCGAAAACCTCTTTTCCTACCGCGAGAACCAACTCGTCATCCGTGACATCGTGAACAAGACAAACATTGCCGAAGCGAGAGCCGGAACCGGCATCACAATGTCCGACGTCGACATGGAAGAACTGGCGAAGGAGGAACACCTCGACGGCACCGTCAAACAAGAACCCACAGACGCAGACGACGGCGGCGCGAGCCAGCTAGCCGCTATACTGACGGCGAGGAACCAGAAAGCCCACCTCGACTCGGCGAAACCCAAGACCGACGCCGTGCAAGCCATCCTCTCCGCGGCAGGCGTCGAGTACACCCACGAGAACTCCGAGGTCGTCGGCACCTCCAAGATCGAGCAGCAGCTCTCCCGCAAGGCCGAGATGGCTGGGAGCTCAGACGTGGACCCGGAAGGCGACAGCGCTCTCTTCGCCGACAGCCAGGTGTTTGACGCGCAGGCGCAGAAGCTGAAGGGGTTTCCCTACGTCTACAACCCACCGGAGGACGTCATGAGGAGGCAGTTCTGTTCCATGTCCAAGGAGTTCGGGTTCGCGAGCCCCACCGAGTTCGCGCTCGTCGTTGGCAGCTGGACGCAGGAGCAGAGGCGCAACTGCCTCGAGACTTTCTACAAGGTTCGCGAGGGAAAGTTGCTGGCTGAGGCGACCGTCAAGGCGGAGACGCAGGCGGAGGACGCCGTCGGGAAGGAGATGAAGGCCGAGCAGGAGGAGGGCGTGAAGCCCGAGAGCAAGGTCGACTTCGATGCCGAGACGGAGGATGAGACGGCCGGCGAGGATGGAGAGCTTGGTGGTGATCTCAAGAAGGAAGATGTTGTCAAAGCTGAGGCGAGTGTGCCGGCCGCGACGTCCAACAAGACGTCCATATTCATTTATGATACGGACGACGATGATGAACTCTAGGGCGTTTTTTTGGGTTAGGATGGACATGATACCCCCGTTGCTTTGAGGATTGTTAAACTCGTAATAAATGAGCCCTTGATCGCCTGTGACATTCCCCTCATCGCTAGAATCAAGCCCAAGAGGGCATGGAACTGGGCATGATTTCCATCAACTAGTTCCACAAATTCCCGTGCTTCAAGATGACGGTTCATTTGCCTCATGATAGAAACGCGTCGTCCTTAGCATGCAAAAGAGCCAAGGGACTTACCGTTACTCTGAGCAAACGCCCCGGAGAACCTGGGAGCATAAGGTCCATGTCCGGCAACGGAAAATCGTATGCTTTCCAGCTCGTTGAAAAAAGCCGGAGGAACTTGACCGATCATGAACGTATCTTCCGCAGCCCCGATACCTTCCAACGCCGAGCCAGCGGCCTGCCAGTTGCTCATTGGTACGGGCAGCTCGTGATCAGCCATGTACGAGATCTGTCCGCGATTGATCTGGCCTCCCAGCATCGGGTCTCCGTTGACTGCAATGCGCGGCTTGCAGCAAGGCTGGACAAGTCCGATCCCGCCGGGGTCAATTCAGTCGGGACCTTCCGTACCCTCCTCGTCGCCCTTTGTTCGTATAGCCTTCCCCTGGCCTCTTCAAGCACAACACGTTCGTACCGGTCCCGCGTCCCGGGTTCGGGCATGCTCAACATCACTGAGATGATTTCGACGCCGTGGTTCGTGGAGTGCTCTCGAAAACTGCAAAGGTCTTCGGAAAGGACGTTGTCGATGCACGCAGACGCTAGACGAGGATGGTCTGGGAAGATGATGTCCCATATCGCGAACCACTTTGCCTTCTCCGTCTTGTCTGGATCGGCCCGGCGCTGGACCTTCTGACGCTGGGTGTGAGTGAGGCCTTCGAGTCCGCGGCACGATGCGACAACTACACAATGGGTGCCGTTGAGGCGGGCCGAGATGTGCTCATCCCTGGCTTCCTCGTCCTCGAACTCGGCGCCGCAGCAGGGAGAGGTTATCGGGACCTCATGGAACTTGTACTAGTGTTGCTCGACGTAATTGACCTTGCCGAGGACTTTCTTATAGCACTGGCGGTGGATTTCTGGATCTTTCTTCCAGAACGGACAATCGAGCATTCTTCCAGAAGTCGACTAGCTGGGGATCCTGGGTCGCTTGTAGCCAGGAATTGCGTCCTCGTCGACGCCGTCCAAGGGGGCCTGTATTGGTTCCCGGAGTGCGATCGCTTCCGCGAGTGGCGGGCCGAGTCTGGGGTCGAGGCGTTGGCCCGCTGGGCTTGGCCGCGATCGCCCCGTCCACCTCTTGGTCAGGGTCTCTGGGTTCGGTAATGGCGGACCACGGAGAATGGATCGTCGGGATGGAGGTGGACATCCTCGATTGGCGAGTCCGAGATGGTGAAGACGCTCGATTTGGCGGAGCCTTCATCGTCGGATTCTGGGCCTCCTTCGATGGAAGGGAAGAGATACGAGGAAGACCGAGAGAAGTGTGCGGATAAGTCTGATGAAAGCTCAGCTAGATGTTGCAGCTGGCTATGTGCAGTCGTAGACCTCGGGGACTGTTGAATAGATGGAGCGAGTTTGCGAGGCAAAGGCTGAGTGCTGGGCTCCGACACGGGGTTTGCGTTAGAAGACTCGTTGAATCCGATGGGGATTCGAATGCCGGGTTTCTGCGGTTCAGGTTGGTGGATACTGTTCTCCGGTCGCAAGTCCGGTTCCCTCTGACTCTCCTCAATGACTTGGCTTGGTGGATTTCCTCGTTGGTATGCTGTCGTTCCGAGACTGAGTCGTGCAAAGTTGAGCTCTCAGCATCGTTGGTGGCCAGCGTATGTCTGCGGAAAGACGGTCCAGAGTACCGAGACTCAGGGAAGGCTTCGTCTATGTCTGAACCGCCGTATTCAACGCCGGCAAGAATATCTTGCTGTTGACTTATTGGAAGTCGCAGAGCAACTGCCTGCCTCTTCACGACTTTCGTCTGACGTTTGTGGCTTCGGCCATCTGCGTGACGGCTATCCTCAGACTGAATTCGCTCTCGACGAGTGTCTGATCCCTGCCCCGAATCGCCCGAGATCCGTTGGTAGTGCTTCTCGAAACCACTGAACCCTGGCTGACCCTTTACGCTGTCAACAGAGGGGCTGCTTCGACAATGCTTCCTCGGGTTACAGTGCGGTGCCTTTGGCAATATGAAAAGCTTGTCAATACCACTGTTTGGAATGAAGAATGGCGTCTGCCGTGGTCGACTGTGGTGGGCGAGAGCTCTTCCGAAGCCATGTGCATGGTGGCATCGTCGCCTAGCTCGTACTGCGCTGCAATTGCATGACGGGCTGCACGGCTCATGCGGAGAAATTGAGCAGCTAGGTCGATGGAGGCCTCATCTGGCTGAGATTTCGACGTTTTGACCGACAATTTTCTGGGTGCGACAACGTCATCTTCATCATTAGAGACGAACTCGGCAGGCCGACTTGCCAGAATCCTTCCATATCCCATGTTGGTAAATTGGAGTGCTGGCAAGCCTCGCAATTGCGAAATATAGAAAAGCGAATTCGTAATGAAATGTGCAAAGCGAAGAGTCGAATTGCTAGAAGGAGCGCCGTTCTACATAAATCGCCAAAGGGCGCATTTGCGCTCTTCTTAGTTCCCAGGCTGAGCCGCTTGCTAGGGTCGCCTTGAGGGCGATCTGCCTGGCGAGGCGTATTGGTGATGCGTCCAATGACGGCGGTGCCCATCACTGACATAACTTGTCGAAACACGAGAGACGCTGGCGGCGTATCCTGCATTTTTGCGCAGCATACATCGCGCAGGCGCTTGCTTGGCTAACTCCAGCAATTCGTGGCAGGCTAAGGACGCAAATTGCGATGTCCTGAGACGCATCAACGGCGCGTTCGTGCCCTCTGACTTTCCTTGATCGAGCGAAACTTGATGGACGATGTCGAACGCCCTGAGCATCCAGACACACGCTCCTCATGATGATGGTATATCATCTCGGAAATTCCTTACGTTTGAGGCAGCATGGAGAGGAGGATAAACTGCACCCTCAAATTAGTATCACCGTATTCGATCGAAGGGAAGCTTGCGCTGGAAAAGATCAACCGATCCGGAGATCTTAAGCCCTTACCTCTTGTCTTAAACATGTCTGAGCAATCCGCAGATGTCCAGTGAGTGCTGCTTCTCCCCAGAGCGTGTTGGCTGAAGTGGTGTGCTGACGTATCCACCACAGCGGCGATAATGGAGACATGGCTTATGAGCTCATCAGGGCCATCCGACAGGCTTATCTATATTGCCCATGAATGGCCATCGATCAGCCAGATATCATCCAGCAGACTACGCCAGACGCAGCGAAGTGTTGCCGAATGGGATAGGCAATGGCGACAGGCGGGCCAATCGTGATGAAACGGCCCCCGTCGCTTGCCCACAACAGGCGCATGACATGCATGGGACTTCAGTGAGGTGGCCTAGCGGACCAGCAGACTCCAACGCGACTCTGTCGGCGACAAGGCTCGTTCTCATTCCGACCGGCGGCGCAAAACGCAAACGGCGCATGATGATTTGTCGAAGAGGTTGACGAAAGGCGCTGGTCGTCCCAGAGGACATCATGGCTGGCGTATGAATCATAGTGGGACATAATGGAAGGCATGATGGACGTCGATGGGATGATGGAGTTCGAGCGGGAACTAGACTGAAGGCCGCAAGTGGATATACGGCGGGTGATCTTGTGTACGATAATGGAATTAGGGCTCCCCTGAGCCCCGGTATAGGCATAGACGCGCCTCGCAACGTTGCGTCTCCCACTTATAAGCGGCCGAGCCCTGGCCTCGAGTATGATTAGTCGAGCTTCCCCTCTGACATTTTGCTGAAATACGGAAGACCGCTCGTGGCTTTACCGGTTCCGAGAACTCGCCTTTCAGGTATAGTCCGGGCCCCTCGTTTCGAACCCGCCCACTCACTGACCACTGTTAGACACCCTCCGTCGTCTCGCCAGTCGCGTACCATGCTGTCCTTCGCCGAAACAAAGGCGCTGTTCTGGGGTCTCGTAGGCCCCTGGCTCTTCCTTTGGAACGCTTTCACCTTTCTTCCCGGGACCATCCTCCGTCTCGTGAGCGCCGGCGACTTCAAGAGACTCCTTTCTTTGTCTCGCCTCCAAGATGCTTGGTTTGATGCTTTCTGGAGCTGGTGGGGTCCAAAGATCCGCGAGGGGAACAGCAACAGTATGGTGGCGCTCCTCGAGGGCCGAGTCACGGATGCAAAGGTGGTCGAGGAGGCCGTCCACCCGCCCGTAAGTGGTGTTGTCCTGGAGATCGGCCCCGGCGCGGGGCTTTGGGTGAACCTTTTCGCGAAGAACCGGCCGGCTACTATGGCTGCCGGCGGTATTAAGCGCAAGATCGCCGATGGCGTGACACGTGTTTTCGGCGTCGAGCCCAATACCGAAGTGCACCCAATGTTGAAGAAGCGAGTAGCGGAGGCCGGGCTGGAGGGGACGTACGAGATTGTACCTGCTGGCATCGAGTCGTTGAACGACCCGACCGTGTGGGAGGGCAAGATAGAGAAGGGGAGCGTCGATTGCATCGTCTCAATCCTCTGCTTGTGCAGTATCCCTGAACCGGAGAAGAACATTACCGAGCTCCATTCGTACCTAAAGAAGGGCGGGAGGTGGTATTTCTACGAGCACGTCCAAGTGTCGTACAACTGGCCGCTACGATTTTACCAACGTAGGTTGACTCTGCAAGCTACCTCGAGGCAGATACTGACGTGTTTGTGGGCAGGCATCGTTAACATCGTATGGCCACGTACCTTGAACGGCTGCCAGCTTTGCAGAAACACCCGCAAGACGTTGCAAGAAGCAGGACCGTGGGAGAAGATGGATATCGCGCAGCCACCGATTGAACCCTGGTATCAGATCGTGCCGCACATCTTCGGCACGCTCACGAAGTAATCACTCGGAACGTTAACCAGCAACTTCTGCGAACTTGTTGCTGGTGTCTGTCGTCTTCGTGAAAGCCATTGCCCGGTTCGTTTTCATGTACTTGACTTGCAGGTGAATACAACCGAAGCAATAGAACGGCCAGGGGATGTTGCGGGAAGTCCTGAGCAGCACGACACGGGTCGATTGTAAGACAAAGGATATGGATAAGCGATTCTTGTATTCATGTATGTAGTAATACCGCGTCCATCATGTCCTGCTCGTTACTTGCTTCCCACGCTTCCATAGCCATCAGCCCAGACTTCTCCCAGTAATTTCCTCGACCGTACTGTGTCTTTGTCACTCGAGCAAAAAAATTGTCCGTTACTTCTCTCTTGTAACTTCCATATCTCTACAGACGTTTACAGAGTTTGAAAGCGGCACCGGGATGAGTGCAATTGGTTTGCAGTCCTTCTGAGACTTCCGCGTCGTCGCCCAGATCGTGGTGTTTGTAGATGAAGGCGGGCTACAGGCGAGAAAATGGTGGTACTTGTTCTCTGTCACCTTTGGAATGAGCTGATTCCCGAGTTTTTTGTTTGCGCCAAAGATGTACTCTCTCTCCCATACAATGCCGCCGGGATCTTCTTTGCCGTTGCACCTGAACTCTCCCGCGTGTGAAGTATCCTTCTTGCCGACTAGGCACTTGAGGTCTTCGTCGCTACGGATGGTCATGGAGCCCGGCTTTCTGTAGAAGATGGCCGTTGTGCGATCTAGCGAGTCCCCAAGATAGAGGCGGTTATCTGAGTTATGTTCTCGGTTTTGTTTAACGTGTTTAACGACCGTTACAGCTTCGTCTTCCTCGCCTCCGTCGTTCTAAGACGAGTAAACAGCTTTCATCCTGAAGTAGCAATACGACGTGTCGGCCAGATGCAATGAAGTGAGGATTGTATCTGAGGGTGCTGCTGTGATGGCTGTGGCCGCGGAGATGACCAGCAGCGAGATAGCGATTTGGGAATGCATGTTGTCGGTGGTTTCGCGGATTGAGGAGGGTGTGTGATCTCGAAGAAAAGAAGGACAACGTTTGCAGTTCCAATGAGCAAGGGTGATGAACGACAAGGAAATGGGATGTCGGGTGAGAATGCTGGTCGTGATACTGGTGCCCGTTCCCTGGGTGTTGTTGAGGTTGAAGTTGGGACGGCCCGAAGGGAATGGGGAAGGCGTTAAATAGGCAGAGGGATGGGACTGTTTCTTGGGAGGCCACAGGTCCTTCCTCACGAGATAGACTGCCGTAAGACTTCTTGAGGCTTCCTTCCGCAAGTGTCTTAGTCTTGAATCCTCGGGAAGGTGTAACTGTTGACTCGAGCGAAAAGGGACAGAGGCGTCTTGCGCCTCCCTGTTTAAGCTGGCGCGACTGCCACGGAATTTGGGCTTACTTGGTTGTCTGCTCCTACCTGACTCTTTGCAAGGAAGGCAAGAAGAAGATAGAAGGCCTCAGGCACTCGCTGGGTTCCTTCTTGGGGCTGACCTCTGCTCTGAAGGCCCGCCAAAACGACCAACCCGCCCGTAGAGGAGCAACGCCAGGCTCGAAATGGCGGCAACGGCTTTTGCTGACTCTCTCAAGGCACTCGCTAACTTCTAATTGTGCTCTCTATGCTCTGAGACCTCCTTGTGGGAACTTCTGAGGCGGGCTGAGTGCCCAAGATGTCCAAAGCTCACCGACGACGATTGCGCCTGCCCGACTTCACCATTCAGGCAGGCTTGAAGACCGTGGCGGATCAGAGATGAAAACTTCACCAGAGAGTGCCGAGCCGTGCGTGAGGCCAGCCCGTGACGTGAAAGCACACCCTCATTACAGGCGAGTAGAAAGAACTCTCTCCCATCTTATCGAAATGCCTCACACACGAGACGTGTCGAAAATAGGTACATGATGCTCTCGGCCTAGGGAGAATTGGACTGGGTAGCTTCTGGGGTCATATTTCTGCAGGTGATAGTTTTCCTAGACTGAATGTGGCGAATCATGGACGAAGGTCCTTCGAAAGACCGAGTATCTCAGGACGTTTGATGGGGAGAAAGACATCCTTGGATAGTGGATCATCATGAATCTGAAGTCGTCGAAGGCCTTGAATGCACATACTTTCATGGAGTGAAACTTCAGCTGAATCCATTCAACTTCACTAGCCACCTGGCATTGATGTGAAGACAAACCACTGCTGCGCAACTGATTTCATGAGCTAGATAGCGTTCGTTGTAACAACTTCCATCCCCTCTCATGAAATTGGGGACAATGGGTGGGCGCCGACGCGCTTGGCTTCTTCGTTGAGGGCGTCCACTTCGGCTTGTACAAGGGGAATGCCGGTCTTTTCTCTCTGTTGCCGGGTGAGCTGCTCGATCTCTCCTGGGAAGTAGATGCGCTCAACCCCGGCTGCTTTGTCCGATCCAACAACACGTTGGTAGAGGTAGTCCATCCTCTCTCGGAAATCTTCCAAGCTCATGAAAAGATCTGGCTTTATAGCGACCAGGAAATGGCCTACGTCTGCAGGCTTCGATGGGTCGTACGGATTTGTTACGTGTCCGGCAAAAGCAGAGCCAGAAAGCACACCTGAAAAGACATCCATCATGATGGACAGAGCCGAGCCCTTGGGGCCGCCCATTGGGAGCATGACGCCACCCAACGCAGCTGTCGGGTCGTCCGTCGGGCGACCCTCGGCATCGAGAGCCCAGTCCAGGGGGATCTTCTCACCGCGCCTCTTCGCCTTGTAGATCTTGCCTCGGGCCGCGACCGACGGAGCCATGTCGAGGATGAAGGGCTTGTCCTTCCCGGGGGCACCACAAGCAATGGGCGAAACCCCCATAAGCTTACTCTTGCCGCCCCAGACCGGTAGCGCTGGACTTGAGTTTGTGAACACAAGACTCATCATGTCCGCGTCAATAGCTTGCTGGACAAGCCACGCACTCATGCCGAAGTGGTTGGAGTGTTTGATGCTGGCCATGCCGATGCCGAAAACCTTGGCCGATTCGATGGCGGCTGCCATAGCCATGCTCGCGGCAACGAAGCCGAAGCCGTTCTGGCCGTCAACTTGGGCGACGGCAGGGGTCACCTGCCGGAGCTCCGGCTTGGCAGCGGCGTTGAGGACGCCCTGTCGGATCCGCTCCATGTACGACGGAATGCGGTTCATGCCGTGGGTGTCCACACCACGGAGGTCTGCGGCAACGAGACAGCGGGCGACAATCGCGGCGTGCTCAACAGAAACGCCATTTCCTTTGAGAATGTCCTCGACGAGACGTTTGGCCTCGGAGGCCGAGACGTGAATCTTGGGTTCTGTTGAGTCCGCCATTGTTCAGTCTTGATGACACTGTGCTGCGTGCCGAATCGGAGTTGTCAGTGACTGCGTTTGCGAAGTTCGATAATAGAGAATACAGATGATTCTCGGAGTTTTCTGCCTTGAAATAGATCAGGACAATTATGAAATTGGGGACAACTAAATACGCGCCAAGGTTAGGCCGTCTGGTGAATCTCGCGGTAATATCCAGATGTACAGTGACATTGAGGGTCTTTCGACTGTGCGGGCGAATCCCGTGCCCAAGACAGCCTGGCTGCGGGGTTTCTCCGCACCGTCCGCTACCCCTGCCCTTTTCAACTTCAGCTCCTCGTCCTACATCGGACAATTCCCGAATCCCTTCCTCATTCAGTCTTCAGTTTGTCTCAACTGTTTCTCGCAGCCACAGGTCCTGGCGCCGTGCGTTATCTGTTGTCCCGGGATATGCCCGACCCGATCACTCCAAGGCCGTCAAGTCGGCAGCCTCGGAGAACGGCCCGGCTGCGTCTGGCGTGCGCCCGGTGCCAGAGACGGAAGATCCGTGTAAGTGTCCACGGGTGGACCGCAAGTCCCGCCCCCTCTGTGCGGTCTGGATACTGATTGGGTGCAGTGTGATGGTCAACTACCGGCATGTAACAATTGCAAGAAAGCCTTCGTTGCTTGCACCGATGGCGAGAGTGTCCGGCTCCGAGACCTGCCAAGGGCGTAAGCGTCATCTTTGACCCTACTCACGTCGACGTTTCTGATGAGACCTAAGGCAGATATCCAACTTGAAAGATCGAGTGCGATGGCTTGAAGCCATTGTGCGAGAAAGATGTCCGGATGTTGACCTAGATCAAGGACCATCTGGCGGCTTCGACACAGATGTTGATTGCGATGAAACCTTCGTTAACAAGTCAGCCATCGACGACGGTAGCGTCCGACAAGAAGATCATTCGCGCCAACAAGACGGCCATGAATCAAGATCTCAGCAATCTGTCTCTTCTGAACCTCCGTCTAATCCCCATCCGAGCCGCCAAGAAACAAGGCTGGTTGACCCTTCAGGCAGCAACGCGTTGTCACATGAAATCGGAATGGTCTCTCTGGGCAGCAACCAAGATCCCAAATATATCGGGCCATCTAGCGGGTACTTCCTGGCTCGTCTGATGCTCAACTCTACTCGTCAAGATGATCAGTCTGCATGGCCGTCCAAGACTTCGGCCCAGAATAGTCCGTTTCCTACTGCCCTGGTAGAAGCCATGCAAGGTCCACTACCTTTGCCGGGAAAGGAGCAGGCCAGACAACTAGCAGAGATGTACTTCGACGTCATCAATGTGCAGTATCCTATTCTGCATCAACCGACTTTCATGATGCTGCTGGACCAGGTCTGTGAGAATGGCTTGGAGGCAGACTACGGTCCCATCGGTGCCTTCCAGGTCTTCATGGTCCTTGCACTAGGAGCAACGGTGCTTTCGCGGCGAACAAGAGCACGTCTTTCCGGAGAGTCGTACTGTTTGTCAGCTTTGCAGTACTTCGACCGCATAAACGTCGAGAACTCCATCCGTGGCTTACAATGTCTGTTGTTACTAACAATATTTACCATGCACAGCGCCTGTATGCGCCTAGATGTATGGTATCTCAATTACCAGTGCATTGCTGCGGTCCTCGATCTTGGGCTTCAGCGAGATATCAACGTGAATGCCGGCATTTCACTCTTGGAGCAAGAAATGCGGACAAGGATATTCTGGGTCGTTCTGACCCTTGATCGAATGATTGCCACCATGATGGGCCGCCCAATTGGCCTACGCGATGAAGCCTGCGATCTTAGAGTTCGTCTCCCACAAGACCGAGAAATGAGTAGCCGCTAACCGGACAAGCTGCCTCAAAACATAGAGGATATGGCCTTGCAAGGCTTAGCCCAGCCACAAGCCGCACCGATACCAGGCCGCATGGCGTTTTCGATACACCTATTCCGCCTTGCAAAACTGAACTCGGAGTTCAAATATGTTGCCAATAGTATAGTTCGCGACACCCCTCGCTACGCTTACCCAGCGGTGATTGATATTCACGAGTGGCAGCAGGGGATGCTTCAACGACTGAACGAGTGGTACGATGCCATCCCTCGACTGCCTGGCATGGAGTATATCCAATTAGTCTGCCAGACGCGATATCACGGCCTGAGAATGCTCCTGTTGCGCCCCAGCCCCGCGATTCCGAACCCCTCGTCCGAGTCGTTGAAGAAATGTTTCGATGCTGCTTGTCAAAGCATACGTCTTCTTGATCAGATGTACAAGCAAAATCTTCTCATGCACGCCTGGAACACTCCGCATTCGGCCGTGCTGAGCATAATCACGATGCTCTATTGCATCAAAATGGTACCCGATATTGCACGACAAACAGCTCTGGACTCCATCATGTCCGACTTTGGCGCTGGGCTTGGGGTATTGGCCGCGACGGGGGAGCATTGGTCTGGGGCAAAGCGTTGCAGAGACGTACTAGACGAAATGATCCGGGCTACCGTCCGTTGGATGAAAGACGTCACGAGCCAGCCTGTCTCCCTGGGCGTCCAGACGCAGCGACGCTCGTCACGATTTGATCCGGCCGACATCCAGCCAATCAACCCGTACGACTCCAGCATGAACGGAACAACAGCGAGGGCGGGTATTTCTGCAGGTCTTCCTCATCCGATGACCATGCCTGCAATGACAGCGAATGATTCGGAGGCCTTTCTGCCCCACGACCCGTTCGAATCATTTCTTGCCAACACATCCTTTGGAGACCAGTTTCAGATGGGCGGCGCATCAAATTTGGACAACATCATGCGAGGCCTCTTTGACGATTTCATACCGACACACCCAAACTTTGTGTAAGAGCACAATCGGGCGAATTTCCGGTACATGTAGCTTCAACATGTTTTAATACAGCAATCTTCATTAATCCTCTTCATAACTATGATGGGCCATGTGCCGTCAGGAAATCAAAGTCCGCTCCTCCCTCGGCTTGGTTGACCTCGCGGAGATACAGTCCTCGGTAGCCCCTAATGCGCTTCTTCGCCATCCACGGGGCCTTACTCCCGCCATTCGCCTCTTCTTTCTCCAGCACCTGAAGCTTCTCATCTATCCTTCTCCGAATCTCCTCATCCGAAATCTCGACTTTGATAAGCCTTGTTTCAGCGTCAAAGGTGATGATGTCTCCGTCTCTCACAACGCCTAGCACAGACTCTGGATCCGCCGCCTCTGGCGAGATGTGTAGGACGATCGTTCCTCCCGCAGTGCCACTCATTCTGCCATCCGACAAGCGCAACATATCTTGCACCCCTTGAGATGCGAGCTTTCGGGGGATGGGTATCAGCCCCGCCTCTGGCATTCCCGGGTTTCCCACGGGGCCGATGTTCTGCAGTACGAGAACGCTGTCCGGCGTGACCTGTAGGTCCGGGTCGTCAATTCGCAGGGCGAGGTCCGCGGAACCAGCAAAGACGACAGCGGGGCCGGAGTGCTTCAAGAGATGCCGGTACTTGGAGGCGCTCTGCTTGATAACAGCACCGCCAGGAGCGATGTTCCCACGCAGAACAGCTAGAGCAGATGCGGGGTACAGCGGGTCATTGAACGGCTGCAAACAGTTGACCAAGCTGTCTCTCGGGACAGGAATGAAGGGGGTTGTCGCCAGCTCTTCGCCCAGCGTCTTACCCGTCACCGTCATCGCGTCCAAGTGCAAGAGCGGCTTGATCTCGTGCAGCAGGGCCAGCATGCCGCCAGAGTTGTGGAAGTCGGTCATGTAGTTGTCACCGCTGGGCTTGAGATCGACAATGAGAGGTGTCTTGCGGCCAATCTCGTCTATGGTGTCAAGGGTGATGGTGCCGGCAACTGCGGGGTGGCGTCCGATGATGGCAAGCAAATGAACGACGGCGTTTGTTGAACCGCCGATGGCTTGCAGGACGGTAATGGCGTTCAAGAAGGACTCGCGTGTGAGAAGCTCTTGGGGTTTGAGTTTCTTCTGGTGTAGAGCGACAGCAAGACCGCCCGTCTGTTCGGCGATACGGAGCCTGGCGGAAGATATGGCCGGCGCTGTTGCACCTGCGAAAGGCATCAGGCCCAGGCCGACCAAGATGCATGCCATCGTCGATGCGGTTCCCATAACACCACAAGTTCCTCCCTAACGCCATGAGCGTCTCTTCGATCGACTTCATGGGTTGGGGGAGGGGCGGAGGACTCACCGTTGGCGCAAGCTCATCATTGATGGCCGAGATGTCTTCGATATCGATTTTCCCGGCTCTGTACGCTGCCCAGTTGTTTCGGCAATCTGTACATGCACCAATTCTCACCCCCTTGTGGCTACCGGGCATCATCGGTCCCGTGACGAGGTGCAACATGGGCTTGTTTGCGGAAATACTACCCATTAGTTGAGCGGGGGTTGTCTTGTCGCATCCTGTCTAGCCGTTCAGCACCTCCTCTGGTCTCACTCTGCCAGGGAAGATACCTCACCTCCGATGAGAACAACAGCGTCACACGGCTGCGCCTTGATCATCTCCTCCGTGTCCATGCTCATCAGGTTCCTCAAATACATGCTCGTCGGCGAAGCAAAACTCTCGGCGATGCTGATGGTGGGGAAGTCTATCGCCAAGCCGCCGCTGAGCTGCACGCCACGCTTCACGGCCTCAATCAACTGCGGCACGTTCGCATGGCACGGGTTGAAGCTGGAGTAGGTGTTGACAATGCCAATGATGGGTCGCGAGAGGGCATCTTCGCTGTAGCCGAGGGCCTTGATGAAGGCCTTGCGCAAGAACAAGGAGAAGTGGGCATCGCCGTACGACGTCAGACCCTGACGCAATCCAGAGGAATTGGGGTCGATGGGTGTCGATAGGTCATAATCGCCAGTCACCGGCTTCTTTTCGGGTTTTGATGTCGTCGTTGGTTCGGTCATTTTTTGTTGGTGTTCCTTAAGTCGTTGTATTATTGAATGCAATCAATGCATGCCATGAATTGTATTAGTATTCCTTCTTTTACGGTTGGCTAGCACGCCTTATCCGAGCCCCGAGTGAGGTGCGGGGACTCCGCATGTCGTGATCCCGTCGGCAATAGGACGGCCGCTGGCGTCGGGACTCTTGTCCGCTACGGACGGACTCTCTCCGTTCTTTTGGTGAGCTGCAGCAACTCGCGACCACGCAGTCTGTTTTCAGTTATCGGGGCGGGTTTTTGAAGATGTTGCTGCAATGATGTACATATATATAATGTTGTTTCGTTGATCCATGAAAGGTGCAGAATCGATTTTCGCTCATTTGCGTCGTTCTCAACCATTTTCGCCTGGCAGCAGCCGAGGCCCCCATCTTTTCCGCTCCTTTCCCCGTCATCGCTTACATCGCCATGCTCGATCTCACAGGGAAGTCGCCCTGGTCATCGGACTTGGCCAGACAGGTTCAGATGGCTGGGGCATCGAGGCCGCCTGCGCCGTCACCTTTGCGAAACAGGGCGCCGTCGTCTTGGGCGGAAACCGCACCGTCGAATCGGCCGCCAAGACCAGGACGGCCATTGAGGAGATGGGGGCCGTCTGCGACGTTGTCGCGACGGACGCCACGTCTTCCGAGTACGTAAGAGCCCTGGTGGACGCGTGTCTGGCCAGACACGGCCGCATCGACATCCTCCTCGCGAACGTCGGCCAGTCGCAGCCCGGCTGTCCTGCGACCATGTCCGAGGAGACCTGGGACTCCCAGGTCGAGCTCAACCTCACGACCGTGCACCTAGCGTGTCACCATGTCCTGCCCGTGATGGAAAGCCAGGCGACGGGCGGGAGCGTGGTCTGCGTCTCGAGCATCGCCGGCCTGCGCTACATCGGCAAGCCGCAGGTCGCCTACAGCACGACAAAGGCCGCGATTATGCAGTTTGTCAAGGCGACGGCTGTGATGCGCGCGCCGAGGAAGCTCCGGCTGAACACTGTCGTTCCGGGGCTGATGGAGACGTCGTACACCAGGAGCTTGGCATCGAGGTTCCCGATGGAAGGGGGATATGAGGCGTTCAAGAAGATGAGGGACCACCAGGTGCCGATGGGGAAGATGGGCTATGGGTGGGATGTTGCGAATGCGGCTGCGTTTCTTGTTTGGGATGAAGCGAGGTATATCACAGGGCAAAAGATTGTAGTCGATGGTGGAATCACTTCGTCGACAGGACGTGCTTAGAAAATGCAACCAATGACGGATTTACGACAACCGAATAATCTGAATTTCCCCTCTTTCCTTGAAGTAGAGAATGCCTTCTTTCGCAAATCAAAGCTTTTCTCATTCTTTAGACTGAGGATTGGTTTCAAGAGATGGCCATTCAAGCACAGAGACAACTGATATCCTACACAAGAAGGTTCTTGGATTCAAAAGTTAGCGCCATATCAGCCCCTTCTCGAGTTCTTGTTCCACAAACAATCCGTATCTACTCCATATGCCGGATCTAGACGATATAATGGAAGTTCTTGGGTATCGAGAAGGAGTGATTGGACACACAGAACTACGAAGCTCCATTAATCATGCCTTTGGCAACAAAATCCCACGTATGCTCATCTTCCTGATCAACTTCAAAGTCAAATCTCGTAACATCCTCTCTGAATGGCCAGAGATACGTGCTCGTAACCCTTCAAATTTGAAACCTAATGAGCCAGAAATATAGAGTCAGATCAGGATGGGCTCGCACCTGTGATGTTCCGCGCTAGCCTGATACTCTTCGAGGGCTTTACGATCCTGGTGGAAGCTCAAGAGCGCGAAGTGGTATCCTTTGCTTCGCTCAATAGGATCGGTGATGGACGGGCCGCCGACAACAAGTCTCTGTGCCTTGACGCAAGAAAGGGTCTTGAGTGTCTTGAGTTCCCTGACGAACGTTGCCTTGCGTTCGTCCGTCACGTCCGGACGAAACTTGAAAAGGACTATATACCGTCTTAATTTTGAAGTAATCGAATACTTGAGCATCGGTCAGAATACTTACCAATGTGAACGACAGTCATGTTGAGAGTGTTGTCTGTTCCCCAGGAACACAGGTGAAACCGTGACAAGTTTTTGAGATCGCGAATGATAACTTTTGTCAACGCCAAGTAATACTCACAGCAACAAAACCTGCACCGCTCGAAGAGAGAGAGTATGCTCCGTTTTACTCTGGCTGGATCTTTTGGAATGGTCTGGTTGAACTGACTTGTGGGTATGCAAAGACGGATCAATCCCGCACATCACTTACATAGTCCGCGATGGCCCATACAGGCATCGGGAATTGTCCGTCAGAGCCCTTCAACGGCCTCTGAGCCCCGCTACCGGCATCATGAAGCAGCAACCCGATCCTGCTTCGGCGAGTTGGTTCGGCACCGATCCAGCCTCCCGTTTGAGTGTCAACCGGGTCTGAGAGCTCTCGAATGGTGGTCGAGTATCCGGAAATGGCGAATCTATCCGTGTCTCGGATCGAATATGGTCAAAGTAGAAGGCCGCCATGCTCCCCATGGATTGTGGTAGGAATTGGTTTCCCGATGATGCTCCTGCTCATTACATTATCCATTGAATAAGAGCGTTGGTAGTTTAATACATTCCCCTCAGTTTTCCAACGTCGGTAAGATTTCCGACATTGAGAAACGCATCGTACGCTCTCGTCGCTCTCTCCTGACCGATGGCAATGGTAACCTGGTCCAAAAACTTCTTCTTCAGGTCTTCCACTGTGAGCGGGTTCTCCCTGCTACCGATGGCATTCACCACATGCTTTTCGAGCTTGGTTCCGTCGTTGAAGTGGACCGTCATGTATCCCTGCGCGTTATCCACGCTCGCGTCAGTTGTCACGTTCACCTTCTTCCGCAACACAACAACCGTTTCTTTCTTGATCACAGCGTCGGTAAACTCCTTGGGAGTAGCCTCACCATAGATGAGGCCCACTGCTGTCGCGTGGTAGATGCTGAACTTGCCCTCGAGGCCGGTCTGCGGATCCGTCTTTCCCGTGAGAATCAGAACCTGCGGGTTGACGCGTAACTGGACGGATTCAACATCAGAGATGGATTTGCCTTCCTCGATGCTCTGGTTATGCAGCTGTATAGCCGCATCTATCGAAGGGTGCATGACGATGCCGCAAGGGAAAGGCTTGAACGTGTTCTTCTCCGTCTCCCAGATCTGACCTAGCTGATCAAAGTAGTCCGTCGCGTTTTCCCGCGTGCTGACGACATGCAGCCAGCCGAACTTGGCCTCGAGGCCTTGCAGCGAGCTGGTGTAGTTGTTTTTGGAGAGGAGTGCGGCGAGCATGCCGCTTTGTGCCGCCCTTCCAACATGAAAGGACTTGGTGTCCGAACCGAAGTACTCCTGCATCCCGACAACCTGGGTCGCGGCTATGCCAATGGCGTTCTGCACGGTGACAGTGTCAGACCCGAGAAGCTTGCTCACGGCCACCGCTGCGCCGATCGAGCCCGTGGTGCTGGTGATGTGCCACCCGACGTCGTAGTGTTCCGGATAGACGGAAAGACCTAGCTTGCACTCCGCCTCAACGCCGGCTACGAACGCTGTGATGAAGTCGTGGCCCGAGACGGGCGCCTTCCACTCGGCGACGGCGAAAAGCGCGCTGGCGACAGGCCCGGCGGGGTGGATGATGGTTCCGAGGTGAGTGTCGTCGTAGTCGTCCACGTGCGACGCGATGCCGTTGATCAGGGCCGCCGTCTGAGCATCCGCGTACCCGGAGCCGATGGAGTCGTTGGCCCCGAGAATGCTTGATGTGGGAGGGCCGCTGAAAGCTGCGAGAGTCGTGTTTTGGGCAGTCTGAGGCGCGTCCTGGATGTAACCTCCGATGGCGCATCCGGCCCAGTTGTAGATGCTCTTGACGGCGGCATCAACTACCCCGCTCGAGAGGTTGGCGTAAGTCAGGTTTGTTGTCCATGTTGCCAACTGAAGAGTTGCCATCTTGGACGTTGGAGGAGACGGCCTGCCCTTTCCAGCTCCATGTCCAATTTCGGACGGGTTGTGCATTTTCAACCTGAGAATTCTCTCGTCCTGGAAAAGGCTATCGGCCAACGTCCGAAATGTGACGTGAGGTTTATCGGCCGGGCGGATTCTCGGCAGCCAACGAGTGTGAGCGAGCGAGATCGCTCCAGTGAAGTCAGAGAGAGGCAGGTCACATGTGGCAAACGGCGATCTCAACTGGGGAATGGCGGGGTAAAAGGTCGCGGACTGTTCATCCAGTCTTTGCGCCTGTGGTAATTTCGGGATGGTGCGGGGGAAAGCGGCAATCTGGAAGTTTGCTTTACGCCTGAAGTCCGGCTTTTAGCTAATCAAATACATGACCCGAGTTTACTTCCATGTTCGATGCACGTTTCCTGAACCGTGAGATCTGGAACTTGGAAGGATGTTGAGAATAAAATCGTCTTCAACAACTCACTGAGACAATCGACGTGTCGTACTCGGCAGTCAACTCTCATTTATCAGGTTGATTCGCTCGCCGCCCGCGCTTCTCTGAGCATGACCGGTTGCTGTTGCTTGCCTCCGTCAAACTTCATCCAGCCAATCTCCCTGAAGCCAGACTGTAGATACAGCCCTCTCCCAGACATGCTGGACTCCAACACTACGGGAACGTTTTCCTCCTCACTTCGCTCGAGTCCCCAGCCTAGTAGCCTCTTCCCGACACCACGTCTTTGGAATTCAGGATCTATGGCCAGCCAGGAAAGACGCCATCGTTCTGCGGGGTACAGCTTCTCGACCCTACGGACTGAAGTTAAGAGTTCGTGGACTCTAGCAATAGATAGTTGCCCGAGGGCTAGAAGATAGATGTACTTGAAGAGAACGTGTAGTCTCATCAGTCCTGAATTGCCACGTTAGCCTCCTGTTTCCATCAGACCTGCTTGTGGTGTCTCATGAGCACGTACTCCTCGTCAGGCTGTCCCCTTGCCAGCTTCGAGCGGCCTCTGCCGATCCATGGCGCCTCCACACGCAGAAACCAATTGGGTGAAGAAGGTCTCCGGAGACGTCTTCACAAGCAGCTAAGACGACTGTTCCTGGTTGACTGAATTCGTCCAAGAGAATGAGATGCCAGAGTTTTCTGAATCTGTCGGGGTGTTTGTGGCGTTCTGGGACGAGCCACTTAAAAACCGCGTCGTCCGAAAACGCCTTGGAGCTCAAATCCGCTAGTTTTTGTAGTTGGTCTGGTGAGTGGACTCGGACAAGCTCCGGGGGGGGTTGCATCCTAAAAGCCTTCCAGGTTCGGATGATTGCCGATCTGCCCACGCAGAGAATGATCGTAGATCAGAACGAAGTCTAAGTTCGAGGTGGGAACGACGATGTTTTTCAACCCAATAGCCCACCCAGCTGGCGCTGTCAGGGCCCGCGCAAACCCTTGGACAAAATGAAGCAGTAAGCACCATGCCGATGGCCTATGTAAACATGGATGTGGGCGGTCGACCTTGGCATGCTCGCCTACTGCGGCATATCACCCGAGGCTTCACTGCGTTGGTGTTTGAACAAGGAACTCAGTGGATCTCTCTTGGTTTTCCCCTTAGGCACAAACGATGGACCAGCTGTCGCAACGAACAGCCTGGTTCTCCGATCATCTCCACTACCGCCATATCAAACGATGAACACCCGTTGCCTAGGTCTCAACATCACCCTAGGCAGCCGAAATTTATGATCAGACGAATATTCCGTAACATGAAGATCACGTAGAGTGACATCTAGCGATACCCTCGGGGTTCGCCATGTGAGGCCCCGCATAAGCGGTCCGGCCTCCGCGGAGTGCGGACCACAGAGCCCACTTTCCTCATCCGGAAATGTCACCGGCCGGCCGGCCGGGGACTTGCGAGTGCACCCGAAGAAGGACTCGGTTTACGTACTAGCGAGATCTAGGAAGGTAAGAGAACTTCTTTTTGGACCACTAAAGCAGCTGTTTAGTGCATCATCCTTATATCCTCATATTATGCTTGCATACTCAGTCGTACATAGCTTCTTGAGTCCGACGGTGAGCGGCGCTATTTGTTCTGCCGAGAGCCCTCTTCCGCTCCTGTAGCCCTTCTCATAATATCAAGTCTCAAAAAAGATCTCTTTTATACTTTAGTTTCCTTCTCAACTAGAGACACCGGCATGAAGTATGTTATCTCCTTTTATCTCCTGGACACTGCTCGTCTCGGTCGTTATCTTATACTTCCCGAGTCTGGTGTCCGGCCTCTAAGGATACTAAGCATGAAGAGGGCCCACTATGTTGCTACGAAGACAGTACTCACTATGAAACCTTTGCGCTACTCGGGCGCTATTTACGTGTCGTTAGCGAGGGATGTTTGGGACGGGCACGGTTAGCCTTACTTTCTACGACGGGGAAGACGGTAACAGGGTAGAAACTAAAGAAGATCTAACCGCATATTATCTGCAACGCTGTTAGAGCTTGTTATAGGAGCATAAATGCCTCGATTGATGCTCACTATGACTTTAGTTGTGAATGCCCTGGCTTCGTTGGAATGGGTGTGACGCAACTGGTAAGTCCGAGCATGTAGTAGACGGCGACTGCAGATGAGCGTCAGTCAGTAATGGTACCTACCTATCGAGTCATACAAAGGTTGCCATATGAGCGCTTACAATGCAAGCCAGTAGGGATGTTCCATATCAAGAGGCACACCTTGGCGAAGACAAGAACTGCCGACACCACGCACGTGACACACCATATGGGATAGATCATGCCCAATGAAGTGGCAGTGCCGCCAGCTACAATAGCAACAGCCTGTACGCCGGTCAGAATAGTGTTGATCTGAGCGACGGTCTAGGTGCCGGTCAGGTCTGCCTCATGCTTGAGCCAGAGCGCCATCTGTCCGCGAAACTTATCAGGTGCACTGAAAGCTGTGGGTTTGACGTTAGTGGCGTCACTTATATTATCCTCCTTGTGCACAACTTACATGATGTAGGTGAAGACAGCAAAATAGAAGTGCTGGTGAGTGAACACGCGCTTCAGTATCTCTCATCCAAGCCTGCGCAAGTTTCTGCTCGGCCTCGGTGAGCCATCAGACCTTGGGACTCGTTGGTAGACCAGGAAATAGGACATATCCAGCAATCGAGATAGGGAGGCTGATAATCCCGTCGATAATGCATGACTATGACCATCACCACCAGCCAGCGGCCCTTTCGGGAGATTGTCCTTGGGATGATGGGCCATGTTTACCCCGACAGCTGTGTCGGATCCGGGCCGTCTCGTTGCACGGCGTGGCCAGCAGGACCGACACTCACGACATTGGGTTCATCATCATGCCGGCTCTGCAAAGAGCCTGGGAACTCACGGGCAACCAGCGGAGCTTCGACTCGATAATAGGAGCAGCCCGGAGTCTGGCGACTCGATATATACTCTCCGCCGGTGCGATTCGGAGCTGGGACTATCTCCTGAAAAAGGACATCACGGTCACCGACATGGACACCAATTGTCTCGTTAACATCGACAGTCTTTGCAATCTGGATCTGATACTCTATGCGTCTGCGCATGCCGGAGACACGAGTCTCGCAGATATCGCCATGGTGCACGCACCTCTGGACGAATGACGGGATCTTCCTTGAGGCGGCTTGCGGTGTTGCGGAGTACTTCCTTTACAGACTAGACACCGCACTAGCCTGTGTGGATGTTTCCGTCAGGTCCAGGTCATCCGCGGGAGTCATCGCCGCCAGCGGGATAGTGTTTCTCTCTCCAGTCCTCAAAAGCATCTAACAACACGACCTGGCTCGCAGATTCTTTGATGAGGCTATTGAAAGTCCCGCACACTCTCGATCACTCTCTCGCTGACGAGAAAGCTCACTTCGTCAGGAACCGAGCTCAGGCGAGAGTAGCTATGGAGGATACAGCCAGCGGCAAATATTTCGACGGCCTACTCAAGGACGGAGCAGCCAACAACAACAACAAGAACTCGAGACGCCGGTACGCCAACCACGGTCTTGTTTATGGGGATTACCATCTTGTGCGCAGTAGAGTTTGGAAATAGTCTTTTGAACATGAACCTTGTGTAGACGCCATCCTTTTGGCTGGTTATTGAGACAGGGCCATAGGTAGCCATACCAGATACAGATGAGAAAACAGGCATGCTACCACCCACCTTCGTACTCCGTGCCGAAGATGCCGTAATCGAAACTGATTATCCGGTCCATGTCAATGACCTGCAGGTCGAGGAGCAATTGGGAGATGTTGCTCAGCTCACCACTGCCCACGCTCCCCCTGCGATACATGGCTGGCTGATTGATGGGCTCAACACCATTCATCTCCATTGTCGGATGCAGAATGATTGCATCGCCAGTTGGAGCCGAGTTCAAAGTCGTCGGATAATTGGCGTTATTTTGTGTGGCGACAATGATGTTATCGACGTGGTCCACCCCCGCGTCCCTCTGGGGGCTTCTCATGGGACCATTTTCCCGCTCGCGTCTTACAGTACTAGATCCCGCCCTCGTGAGAGACAACTGAACAGCACCGTCGCGACCTGGCTGCGGATTTGCCGGTGGATCCTTCGAATTCGTATGCTCGATCTCTGTCGTGTACCCTAGCACGTTGATGTTGTAAGAGGGATCTTCGCCGCATCGAGAGTGCATCTCAGTGAGCTTTTGAGAGTACTTTCCAGCCAGGTTGTATCTCGCTGGCTCCAATCTGTGCGGACCAGCCCAGCGGCTCGCCATCTCATCGAGGATTTGCACCAGAGACCAAATTTCGGGCACCAGATCGCCCCCATCATCATATCTCCAACGTAGCAGCAGCACTCCGGAGGCCACATAAATGCAGAAGGCAAACTGGCGGGAGAGGCATAGTAGACGGGGCATGTCTTAGGTAATTCTCGGCAATGATGGCGATCTCCACCGCCGCGGCCTGGCATGTATCAATGCTCAGAACGCTGGGCAGACGGGCCCTGAATGGCCATTCTTTTGGTGGAAAAGCAATAAGTTGGTGAAGCAGGATCATCGAAGTGTTATGAACAGCATGCGCCAGGGTCAGGTTGAGGTCCGTCCGTGTTCTCATACGAGCCTAGTCTCCGGTGCAGGTTCTCAATGGCGCCGGCCTTCATGCCTGGCTTGGACCTCTTGGACTCATACACGCACTCACTCCCTGTCACGAGTCAATTACCCCGATGGGAAAGCTCGGCTCCAGTTGACACCCACCGGTCTTGCGGCACTGCTGACATGCCGGGACCTCCCTCGAACACCGAAGCTTGCGGCGGCCTCCGAGGAGCCGCCGGAGTCGTCGTGGCCCGCGTCGGTGGGTTCGCCTTGGTGGCCGAGCTCTGTTCCGTCATCCATGGGATGACATGGGTCGGTAGGATTATCCATGGGATACGGATCCTGCCAATTGCCTGCGCGAAGTAGGGCGGAGGGTGGTATAGTTATGATGCCATTGAAAATAGTCCGCCTCCCGCTGGACACGTCCCGCATGTCCGAGAGGACACCCTGGCTCCCCCGCATTATTACCAACCGCATGGGCTGGCGGTTATGAGGGGAGGAAGTCCGGGGTTGCGGAGAAGAGGGAGTGGTCTCCACGCTAATCATTTCGTCTTCGTAGTAAAGAGTTATCGGACATCGCCGGAATGTAACATACATGATAGCGTGGCAGAAGCCCACGCGGTTAACATTCTCAAGCTGGGTTTAGTCGCAGAACTTCCACTCAGAGGTGTAATCTGGGCTCAGGGGCTTCTCCAAGACCAACGCTCGCAGCAGTTCGATAGGCATCGTGTTTGCCCGCAGGATCTTGTCATGAAGCTCCTTCTCGCCCATCAGCCCTTTTATCAAGACCTCCTCGCGTAGGCCATACATCTGGAGCGCTCCTAGCATGTAGCCGGCTTGGTACAAGGGTGAATAATCGCCGCCGAATGACCTGGTAACCTCTGCTTCGGCGTTGGAACGTTCATGGCCGACCCAGTCGACGAGCAGATCGACGCATTCATGCGGCGTCATCTCCCCAAGGTGGTACTTTAGAGAGAAAATGATGCGTGCGCATCGGTGCATGCGCCAGAATAGAGTTCCGATCTTGTCTTCGGGCGAGACGAAGAAATCGCCTCTGTTCCAAAACACGTACTCCCAGTACATGGCCCAACCTTCGACGAAGAATGGCGTCTCGAATAGTTTGCGGTAAGGGCGGTGGCGCTTTGCCATGAACAGCTGGAGCCGATGCCCCGGAATCAGCTCGTGGAACGCCGTCGCGCGAGAAAAATGAGGGTTGTTGCCGCGCATTACCATCGTCTTCAGGTCGTGATCCATGGCCGCGGTAGGATACGAGACAAGAATCGACGGGCCGCCGAGAAAGAAGGGAGACTCTTTCTGACGCTCAGCCGAGATCATGAACATGCGCCATGTTTCGGCAGCGACGCTGGGGACGGTGACGAGGTCGTGTGTGGCGACGAAGGCCTCGCCCTCGCGAGCGAGTTGGCGAACAAGCTCCGGCTGCTGACCGGGGTCCACGTACTTGTTCTTGACGTGCTCAAGTGCAGCCTTCCAGTTGTCCCCAAACCCCAGTGAGACGTCGTCAGCTTTTGGACTGTAGGAGAGAAGTTAGCAGCTATTTCCAGTCATGACGCCGGCGTCACCTACTCCGATACGTTGCCATCCGGCCCCAGGGAGTCCACGCGATCGCTCGATAGGCTACGAGATGCCTTCTTCATTTCCTTTTCGCACCGATCGTACTGCTCTTTGGCCAATTTGAGGAGCTCTTCCGGCGTATACGGGATCATTTCCGCTTCCAGCTCATTGAGAAGGCCATCCCTTCCGATGGGCTCGACTGCAGCACGGATAGACCCGGGTCCAGTTTTCTCGTCCAGCTTGGCTTCCAGCGCCGACTTGATGCCAGTCAGGGCCTCATCGAAGGCCTTTTTGGGCGCCTCGTTCCACCACGAGAACAACGGGTCATAAGGAGAGTAGAAGCCATAGAGCTCGTCCACGTGGGCTTTGAGCTGGTCGGTGGTGCTCATTGCCCGGGAAAAGGTCGACACGGTTCCCTTGATTTTGTTTGATAAAATGGCCTTGGTTGCTTCTGATATCTTCTTCGAAGTGTCGTTCAAGATCATGGCCGTATTCTTGCTGTCGACGGGCACAAGGCGCTGGCGGTCCTCGACCAAGTCGATGACGGTTTGGATGAAGGGCAGGACTGGCCGGACTTGCTCATCTCTTTGACGGTCCAGTTCTAGCACACGAAGATTGCGTTTGAGATAGTTGCGGAGCAAGAGGAAGTCAACCTTGTCCTCTTGGTTGTACGTGTCGAATGGGGCCTTGAACAAGCTGTCGATTTCCTCATTGTAGTATTCCTTCAGCCGATGGTAGCGGGTCGAGGAGAACTTGACGTTGTAGAATTTGAAAAGGTTTTTCTCATCAAAGCTGACACGTTGTATGCGCTCAGTCATTGACTCTGACTCTGTCTCAGTCGTGTTCACTGCGTCTGGGCGATGTTGGCTATCGCCAACGTCCTCCCAGTCGCTATCGAAGGAGCTATTGGCCGAATTGAGCCGGACGGGGAGCATGTGGGGCGCCATGGTATGAATTGTAGTTGCAGTGCGTGAACAGACATAAAGCAAGGGACCAAGACTTTGGATCCGGCATTGACATTGGCAGATGCGGAGGAAGTCAGGTTCAAGACAGGACACGGGGGCGGGACGAGAAACTGTGGAAGTCGCGGGGTGGCTTATCGGTGCCGGGAGGTGTGCCGGTGTCTGGGACAGGGGCGGAAGAGGAAATAGGTGGGGCCGAAGGCGACGACAGGTTCACCGTAGTGCAGTAATAGCACTGAACCGAGCTTGTTAGCAGCAGTGATGCCCCTGTAATTCTCCATGGTATCCTTATCACAGACCACGCCTGTCTTTCAGTGTTCCTGCGTACGCTCCACCGCCACCGCCGAATCTCGGTCGGCTGATCCGGCCGAGACAAATCACCAACCTGCTCCGTCACGAGACCTGCTTACCTTCACTGTTCGCTTTGTCCCTGGATAGCTTCTCTTGACTTATTGACTTGTTGACTTATTGATCATTCTGATCAAGAACTCTCACCAGCTGAGAGTGTTTGCAAACACTACGCTTCTTCCATCCCCGAGAGAGTGGGTAAGATCATGCCGTGGGATGCTCACTCCGCACACCGGCCATAAAACATCTCGTCTTTGAGATGGCCACGGAATCATTTCGGTCAGTTATTGCATTGCGTCCATGCCAGCTTGTCTTTGACAAAACAGCGCAACCGCAACCCACACTCTCGGTCGTACACAGCTTTTCCTTGGAAGTTTCCATCATTCAGGGGCAGAGCTAGGCAACACGGCCTGTAAGCTCAGGCGCCCAATCTGCTCCCTTTTCTCGAGAGAACATGGTTGATTGGCCTCGCTAAAGCAAACACAACTCGAAGCGCTGTTAAGCTAGCAGAGCACCATCATGCAAGGATCGATATACTAGTACGGCCCGGTTCTAGACCCGGTGGAATCCCGTCAGGGGGAGGCACGGTCCCATTGCCTCACGATGTTCCACGCGCTCCAAAGTCCCAAGCTACCTTAGTCGCTTGCTGGACCCGTCACGCAAGAACTTCTTTTACACATCGGTCGAGATGAATAAGCGCCCAAAAATATCGTGAATACGGGCTTTCCGGCAAACTTCTGAGACAGATCATCTCAGCCACAGCGTCACGAACAACCGTTGAGGTGTCCGTGACAGGACGCTCTCAATGACCGCTAGGACGATTTCCGAGATGAGTGGCGCGCGAATCCCGTCGCAGACCCGCGTAGCGCCGACTAGGAACGCCGCTGGTCCCGGGGCTAAGGCGTAAGGCAATAGTTGGGTCTTGTCCAAATTCTTGATAAAGGGAGCTTTGGAACCATTGCGGGAGGATGTGGACTTCTCTCTTCCCTATCCATCCTTGAAATCTGCAAATCGGTTCTTAAGGCCTTGCTCACTCCCGAGTTCGGATCAATACATTCGTTTACAAACAGCCCAAACGCCAACACATTCGTTAATAATACCAATAATAACAACCCGAGTCAACATGTCTTTCAGATACCTCGCCACTGTTGCCTTGATGGCCTCTGCCGCCCTGGCCAAGACCGATCTCGACGGCTGCACGTCCTCTGACTCCGTCGTCACTCCATCCGGCGGCGGCACCCCCTATGCAACTCGCGTCTACTACGTCCCCGGCACCGGCGAGATCTGCGCTGCCCTCGACTGCGGTGGCGGCCGTGCTCCTCCCAAGACCACCGTCCCGGGCTGCCCCTTGTACGCGGGCACCGAGACCTACTCCCCGTCTTTCATCGCCGTCAAGACCGCCTCTTCGGTGCCCGCCGAGGCGACCAAGGCCAGCGTTACGGCCGCTCCCTCGGCCAAGACCACCGCTTCCGCATCACTCTCCGCTGCGGCTGACAGCAGCTCGGCCGGCGAGAGCAAGTCGCAGGACATCAAGGTCGAGACCGACTCTGGCACTCTCACGACTGTCACCACCTCTGCCGGAGATGCCCCGACAGCTTTGCCTGGCAACGGCACTATTGCCGCGACTTCAAGATCCGGAAGCCGCTCTACCGGCAGCGGAGGCTCTGCCGCAACGGGCTCGCCTACTAGCGTTCCCAACGCCGCGGCTGCTGGCGCGTCCAGTATCTACAGTCTGATGGCTGGTGTTGCTCTCGGGGCGGTGGCTCTGCTGTAAAGACAAGAAAAATGGTATGACTGGCATCAAGAGACCTCAGTCCTTGTACAGAGATGTGTCGCTTCTTTATTCATAGAAAAAACTTGTAATCGAATAATACAAGACCAATTACCATTCTAATTGACCCTGCCGCATGTGAAGAAATCCGGTACCCGTGTCCACGTCCATCTTTGAATCTTTCTGGTTCGAGGAAAGATCTCGAATGTAACAAAACAAATCCCGCTTTCCGACGAAACGACTTCGACCCGGCCGCCGCAGAGTCGTATTTCCGTACCTATGCCGCTCTGGTTCAAGAGCCATAGCTGCCACAGAATACCTGGTGCCGGGTCGTGTGGGAGCACCGTGACCTCACCGAGCGTAGAAGGCTCCTAACGATGCGACGACGTCTGGTAACGGTCAACCGAGGCGTTCCCGCCTCCCTGCGCGGCGAGGCCATACGCTGTGATGGCGGCGCGGGCTACTTCTTTGATATTCACAATTGGTGATGGGATATGTCAGGCTTGAACGACAACGAATAAGTCGAGTGGGGGGAGGACGACTGGTCACGTTCTTAAAAACAGAGGGGGGCAACCGTAAGATGGAGGATCACGGCATCATGACCACGACATGGCTCTTGGCTTGCGCACTTTTAGGTCTTACGACTTGTACAATGGCTTCTCAGAAGTGGGAGATGCGAAAAGAGCTACTTCATCCGAAGAAACAAATTGCCCACGCGAGTGATACGAGGCAGTCGCGACACCCCCCCGGCGCGCGAGAAGCGCCGACGTCCTGGGGAGACATGGCCACACCTTTCCAACGGCCGTCAAACAGCCTTCAACTCTCTACGAAGAGCTCCCGGCTCCAAGTTAATCGTCCTCGTTGGCTGAATACATATCCCTGTGGGATGAACGCACCCGTTTCAAAGAGGAAAGTTTTAAAACGGACAAGAAAGGTTTAACCAGCTCACGAGGCAGTTCTTTCAGCTGGTTTTTCACCTAAGCAATGTGTGAGCCAGTGTTGGAGTAGCGGAAACCCCGCGCTGCTTTCCAACCCAAGACGGCACAATCGCCGAAAGGCATTTGTGGGCGCCGCCGGCTTGTGAAGCCGCGGATGAGATGGTGCCGGCATCCGCCGGTGTCATGCTCGACTGACACCGGCGGACCGGCTAGGTGAACTTCGGGCGACCCGCCCCGGCGTGGCCGCGATTGTGGGCCCCCGGCAGAGGCTATTCACAGGACCGGAGCTTGCCGACTGACCTGTCCCAGACGATGCAGAGTAGGGCATAGACGAAGGGGAGAGAAAAAGAGAGTGGAATAGCCAGAATGGAGGTGACCGATTGTCTTCCATTATCGCGTGACCTCAGCGTCTCGACTGCTGTGTAAACAGCCAAGGTGCCACGGCGACCACCTAGCGTGGTAAATCGTGAGGTTGACGAGAGATATATATAGGCGAGCGACTAATTGATACGGAGCTTTTATATAGAGAGACTTAATGATACAGTTCCTTCCGCAATTGCAAATGTTTCCAACTAAGATGGTAAGTTCTCTGTTTCAAAACCACGCAGTCTGCGGGAGCTGCTTGCCCCCAGATCCTAGTTGAGCTTCACCTCCCCTCTCAAATTAAGTCTCACAAGGTCTTGTACACCAAAATGTGCCCGCAAAGCCTTCCAGGTTATTTTTAATTTTTTATTTTTTTTTAGACCACTTCTCGCAGATTGATATGTCGCTCAGCCAACCAATTCAAAAAGTTGACATGACCCAGGCCCGCGGGATCGATCTCGAACATCTCATCGCCTATAACATTTGCATTCTTCGGAACAGTCTTCAGCGCCCTCGAAGAAAGCCCAATCTTTGAAGGGAGCACTTAGATTCAACGAGCCCCTCCCCCCCACTACACACTGATAAACTCCCAAAGAGTTGTGCCATGATCCCTTCGAACAATCCCTTTTCCATCTTTAGCAACACAAGTCAACAATAGAGTATGCTCAAACCACGGCGACAACATCTGATAGCCGCCCTCGAGTTTGTTGGCCCAAGCGCAGATGCGGTGCTTACCGTTATGGCTGATGTTTTTGCCCGAACTCGGGTAACAGAGTCCAAAGTATGTGTTCCTTTCACAACAGAGCCATTGCGCGTTGTCGTTATGGCTACCCTTGACCTCCTTCATTACTATCTCGCCTCCCGCGAGGGTGACAGCCCGGCGGGTATGCTTTTGACAATCTGGAAGACGTTCCCGGGTCAGGGCACTGCGCAACTCCCGCTCCATTGACACTCAGTAGTGGCTCCAGTGGGCGGTGTGAACATCTTTGTCGTGGTCGACGCCGAGTACGTCGAAGAAGCATCGGAAGACAATTTTTCGTGGCATCCTCGAGCAAGAAAGTCCCCATACATCTTCCTGTAAGGTAGATTAGCAGTACAAGGGTGCGCCAAAGCTAAGGGAAGTTTGGCGCAAACGATTTTGAGCCTCCCTGAAAGTGTAGTAATAGCGTGGCAAAGTACCTTGAAGAAAGAAAACGAAGCGTAAGACGGCGAGAGAAAGCAGTACATTTATAGATGTCCCTCATCCGCCGAAGCATCGATTATGATCAAAGACAACCAAGAGCGCTTTCGAGGTGAAGTGCTAGGCCGCTGCTGCGATCGGTAAATTTTCTGTGACCTGCTTGGCTCTCTGGCGAAGCTCAAAGTTATCAGCCTCCTGCAGGCCGCTAAAACATCGCGTGGCAGTCCGTCCCAAGTTGTCACCCAGTGCAGCATGCGTGGGATCGAGTTGATGATTCAAGCTAAAAACCACTGCGCTTGAAAGGGAGCGAGCGAGAAGGCTTGATGATGCTGCAAGTACCCCAGCAAGAAACGAATCGGATGTAAAACTGCTCTAGTAAACGGTTAACACTCATATTCTGGAGGTGAGGGAGGCAGGCTAACATAACCTTTTCATCTGATGACGTACGTATCGGCCAGCTCGGGGCATGGGTGGATCCCTGGAAAGCGGATCCGATTCCGCGATAAGATAAGGCGGCCGGGGCTTTCCCGCATTCCAAAAAATCTTCGCTCCGAGCTTAGTCCGTGTTCGTCACTCCAACAGGTCCCGGTCAACCTGCGCGCGTCAAGCCCTTTTCATCGCCAACACCACCGCCGCTCTCGTCGACAGACTCGCAGCACACCGAGATCGCCAACTCCACCGCTGCCTCGTCTTCGATAGATTTACAGCATATCGAGCTCCTTCTATCCGCGAACTCACCACCGCCTCATACTTTCGCCATGGACCACACTCGCGATCCTTGCCCTTGGGTAATCCTCAATGGTGAGTGCACCGGAAGGGACGTAGGCACGTAGGCGGGCTCCGAAATACTAACTGGACGTGCTTGTAGACTTTGGAGGTGCTTTTGCTATGGGTGCCATCGGGTAAGTCCCAAAATACCTCACGAACTCGACCGAGCGCCCCACAGCGTTATTCAGCGCACCCGTCTCTACGGACATCGACGATACTCCTCGAGTTAGTTGCTAACTTTCGTTGTCAGCGGCACGATTTGGCACGGTATCAAGGGATTTCGCAACAGTCCCTATGGAGAGAGACGAATCGGCGCGATTTCGGCCGTGAAGATGCGCGCGCCAGTTCTGGGCGGAAACTTTGGTGTTTGGTATGTCGCGAATCCTTGGAGGAAAAGAGCGAGGAAATGCTGACCTATTTGTAGGGGTGGGCTCTTCAGGTGCGTGTTCTCTCGTCGACGCTCTGGCAACCCTTGTCACGGACCGCGATAATCACGCTGGTTGATATTCGACAACATTTCCTCGATACACATAAACCCCTCGGGCAATGTGGCCTGTCCACTTAAACGACACCCCCCTGACACAACGGCCTCGCGAGCTACGAGTCTACTGTTGAGATGTTTGTCTGATGCGCGGGCGTCTCCTACTGGAAATCTCTCGAGCCTTACGCCAGCCTTTTGTGCCACACAAGAGCGTGGGCTGTGCGCTGCACAAGAAAGTCGAACAGATGTTGGAACAGCTCTGAGAGGGTGTACTCACGCGGCCTTCGAAGATACCGGCGCAAAGCGAGTAGCCCTTATGCGTGGCAAAGAACATCCCCCCAGGAAACTCTCAGCGTAGGAGAAAAGCAGTCCGTCAACGGCCGAGTGGCTTGTGTTCAGGGACGTCGAATAGGTGGCCCAGGGCGTACATGACATCGGCACAGCACCGCTCTCACTTCACCTCTTCTTGTCGAGACGTTTCAAGCATCATACTGACCAGACTTCAGCACATTCGATTGTGCGGTCAAGGGTATTAGACAGAAAGAAGGTACGTGGAGAACCCCGCGATAACAGATCCATGGAAGGCGGCTGGCAGCACAAGCAAGGACGCGAGCATCTTGGCGGAGTAAATCACGATTAGCGAGCCATTCGTGATTCCCTTCTGGGAGACTGGGTTGGGTTGGTCGGGGTCCTGATGGATGCCATGCGTGACTCTGCTTCCGGGCTCCTGTTCCGGCCGCCTCCATCGTCGATCGTGACCTCACGTCATGAAATGGCGTGCCGCTAACTGTATGACTAGACCCATGGAACTCGATTTGCAGTGGTTTCTTGACCGGTGGCAGTCTGGCCATCCGTGGAGGTTACAAGGTGAGCCAACTTGCGTCCGACAACACCGTAAGCTGTTTCCTAATGATGTACAGGCGGCAAGAAATGGTGCAATTGGCTGTGCGGTCCTCCTCGCTGTGATTGAGGGCGTGGGCATTGGCTTCCAGAAGATGTTTGCTGGCTCGACTAAGCTGGAGGTAAAACATAATCCCCCCCCTGGTTCCCTGACGACACTTTGCTTGAACACTCATTGACGCCCGGGACCAACAGATGCCTCAGCCTCCTCCTCAAGACGGTGCCATGGTGTAAAGCATTTGATATCAACCGAGTATTGAAACGAATCGAAACGGCACGCAAAGGCCGCCCACGAAACAATGAATCCACTCCTCTCCTCTTCCAGTTCGAGGCTTTTCCCTTTCACGGGAGGCTTCGTCACTTGTTTTTATCACCAAATAACGAACGACGTCTTTTTTAATCGACGACAATCGCACACGGCGGATCGTTCCCAATGTAGTATAGACAAAAATCCCCTAGTTACGAGGGGAAAAGGAGGGAAACGGGGAACCTGAAAGGCTTCTCGAAACAAGCAGGCAGTCCATCGCGAATCCCTGTGTGGCAGGGAAGGTATACTTTCGAGCTCAGGTTGCTACCTGTGTTTTTGGCGGAGTCCGGGGATAAATTAGAGACAGGAGGAGGATTACGGCGGACACATCTCCTTTGACACGGGTTTTGAATTCTGTGTTGATAGGAATTGTACTGATATCCAAGTCGCTCTATGTGTGCTCGTCCCTAATCTTGGGTTCTATCTCTTATCACTCACGTTCTCCTTTCTAGTCTATGTCTCACCACTTCTCAGCAAACGAACGGACATCCACCCCCTCCTCAACATCATCGTGATAAATCTTGGCATGCGCCAGGCCCTCGTCATCGATCCAGGCCCGATACATTCCGTTGCAGTTGAAGTCCTGCAGGATCTCAGACCGCACGCCGACGACAGCGCCCTCCTCATCCCGAGTGACCGCAAGCTCGATACCGATGATGCCGCCCTCCCCTTCCCCCGTCACGCGCCATCGATCCCCGGCACTCTTTTGCAGTTCCCCCCCGGGGCCCGAGACAAACGACACGGCGTCTCTGCCAGACAGGGGCTTGAACCTCGCCACGGCCCCAACGGTCCGACCCGCCGCGACACGCCAGAACGAGTCCCCGTTGCCCGTCCCTGACGCCGCGATCGAGCGAGTCGTCCGCAGCGTCTTCCAGAATCCCGGCGGCACAGGGGCGTAAGCGCTCAAAGACGGCAAACAGTCCGCCATCAACCCCTTCAAACTCTCCGAGAGCACCACCCCGCCGCTCCGCACGCCACCCCGTGCGAAAATCGCGGTCGGGTCGCCGTCTTCCTCCCACTCCTCGGCCCAGAACCCCGCGCCGACGCTCGGGGTGTCACCGATCCTCCCCGTCAGCTTATTCGTCAACCCCCCAGTCGACGTCGCAGCGCACACGACGCCCTCCTCGTCAAGCGCCACAGCACCGACGGTCCCCTGCGGCAAGAACTCGTCTTTGCTCCACGTCGCAAGCCCCTCGCCCCTCCTCTCCTTCTCCAGCGCGCTGATATGCTCGTCCCACCGCTTCTGCGTGAAGAAGTAGCTCGGCTCAACGAGCTCCAAGCCGTACTTCTTCGCGAGCACCTCCGCGGTCGGCCCATGCAGAAGAGTGTGGCCCTGCGCCGACGGCGCGTCGATGGCACCGTCATCTGCAGCAGCAGCAGCAGCTCCTGCTGTTCTCATCGAAGAAGGGTGTCCGCTGTCGGAGTTTCCCCCGAGGTCCACCTCGCCGTGCTCCAACATCGCCTTGGCCAGCAGGATGGGGTTCTTGACGTGACGCAGGCCCGTGACGCCGACGCCGCGCTTCTTGAAGCCGCGCGAGACCATGACGGAGGCCTCGAGCTCGTTGATGCCGTCGCGCGTGAAGACGGCGCCGTGGCCGCTGTTGAAGAGGGGGTTGTTCTCGAGCAGCATCACGGCATGCGTGGCGACCTCCAGGGCAGTGGGCAGCTTCTTGTTGTTGTTGCTACTGGCCACGGGGGCGTTCATGAATGAGTTTGTCTTGCTGACCTGCCTCTTTTGCGTTAGTATCAAAAAAGACTTGATTGAAAAAAAAAAAAAAAAAAAAAAACGGTGGAGATACTGCTTGGGGGGCGTTTTACGATTGTCAAGAGCGCGGCGCGGTATTGGGGGTTTTGGGGCGGCGCGCGGTTGGCGGGTGTGATGTTCCCTGCGCCGCCGTGGATGATGAGCCGCGGTTTCACCTTGACGGCCGTCGGGGATTGGCGTTTATATTCCATGGTCTTTCTTTTCCGATTTGGCAGAGCTTGATTGAGAATGACGAGTGTGCAAAGAGTCGTTTGTGAGTCTGAGTTACACGTCTGAGTGGCAGCTTGAGACGATGTCGGGAAGCCGACGAGATAAGATAAGCCGGGAAGCCAATTCGGGAAGCTGTCCGGTTCCCGTCGGCATCGACAGGCCGAAAATCGGATCACGTAAATGGCGAGATGGAGACGACATCGGCCGGCGAGCCAGGTGTCCTGGAGACTAATTAATTACATGAAAGTCGCGTCCTTATCTGACTGCAAGTGTGCTACAAATGCTTTGATTTTTGGGTATCCTTCTGATGCTACAATCCAAGATGCACTCTTCTGAACATTGTATGACACGCTCCCATGATGCGAAATTACAGGCGTGCAAACACGGAGCCCATGATTTCTCGACTCTTCAAAAGGTTCAACACCCTCAACTTCTCATTGTCCAAGTGGCCGCCGTCACTGGATTGTCCGCAAGGGAGATGGGCTGCAGGAGCTCCGAACTCTTTTTCGAGGAAGCGAATGGCGGGAATGGAACCGCCTTCACGAATGTACAATGGCTTTTTGGGCTTCTGCGCCTTCTTTTTCTCTACGGTAGTCCCGTTTTCGTTAGCAGGTTCCGGATCGCTGTCGAAGACAGGACCCCAGGCTTTGATGATGGCATCTTCCAGCGCCTGGAAAATTTCGTTGCTCGGGTCGCCGAGCCATGGCTCAGCTTTGTTGTCAATTTTAATGGTGAGGGAGTTCTTGGACTCCAGGTATTGAAATTCGGACTCGAGGTAGGCCTTGAGGGATGCAATAACGTCGTTGACTTCTTGGCCTGGGACGAGGCGCAAGCTGATGTTGGCGCTCGCATGGCTAGAGACCAAGCTGCCGTCCGGTCCCGAGACTTTATACCGGTGGATTGTCAGGTTGGGTTCCCTCCAGCGGGCCATCAGGGCGGTCTTAAGTTTATCCTCAGGTCCCTTCTCTGGGTTCTGCCGCATCAGAGTTGACGCGATCTCGTCGTAGCGGGTTTCTTCTTCGGCCGTGACGGGGAGTATGTTGTCGTAGAAGCCTGGGATAAGGACCTTGTTTCCAGGTCCCTTCAGCTTGGAGAGCGTGGAGGTCAGGTCTGAGAGCGGCTCGTTGTTCATGTACGAACCGTCGACACCAGAGTGCAAATCAGGCAGGTGAGAGTCGACACACACGGTTGCGTGTAGAACGCCGCGCAGGCCGTATGTAAGGCAGGGAACTTCATCGTCAAGCCAGTAACTGTTGGCTAGCAGGATGTAGTCGACGTCGCCAATGAGGTCCTTATGAGTGCGGACAATCTCCCTGAAGCCACGGGAGGCTGATTCTTCCTCGCCCTCTATGAGGAAAATAACGTCGTTGCCAAGCTTCTTCGCTTGCAGCAGGTCGGTGACGGCGTATAGGGCGGCCATAATGGGTCCCTTGTTGTCACTCACACCTCTGCCATGCAGGAAGCCGTTGATGCCCTTCATCTGGAAGGGGTCGGTCTGCCATTTGCCCTTCTTGGTGTCCGCAGGGACGACGTCGTAGTGGCCATAGAAGAGAATTCTCTTGCGCTTCTCTGCTGGTTTAAGCTTGCCGTGGAACTTGGCCAGAACCACTGGGTTATGCGGGCTGCTTTCGGTGCTTAGCATCTCGACATGTCCACCCAGCCGCTTAAACAACGACCCGAGGAACGTGGCTCCTCTTCGGCAGTCTTCCGCGAACTCAGGGCGGGATGAGACGGTGCGGTACGACACAAAGTCACTCAGGGACTTGATCATGACGTCGTCTGCCTCGTCTACATCTCGCTGTTGCTCGTATGATGTGCAGTCGATGTTCCAGATAGCCACGTCGTTGTCATTCGCGCCCGTGATGTAGTAATGTCTGTTATTGTACGTTGTGACTGCTGATGCTAGGACTTTGCCCTCATGGGCCTTCCAGCGAGATATGCACTGATATTTTTGACTGATGTTGGCTGTCTGGGTATTTTGATATTTGCCGTAATGAACGGTGGTGTGTTTCTGCTGCTTGTTAGTATAAGAACGGACGAGTGTGAGATCAGATAGATACATACGCTTGCATAGCCTGCTCTCGACGCACTGAGCAGGTATCCCCAACTCATCTGTAGTGCCATGACGTCGCCCTTGTGGGCTTTGATGACTCTCAGCTTCGATTTCGTGTCGAGATCCCACAGCTCAATAATGCCCTGCAGCTTGCCCGCATAAAGGAAGGACCCGTCAATCGCCAGGGACATGACCGATTCAGCATCATCAGAGCCCAGCAACATCAACTCCTGGAGACCAGGTTCACGATCGCTTTCGGCCGCTTGTTTGTCCCCCTCAGCACCAAGTTTCCACAGCTTAATTGTGCCGTCGCCGCCGCCTGAAATGAGAACCTCTTCGTCAGGCTCCACGAGGACCGTCGGGCCCTTGGCCATGAGCATCGAGTATACATAGCCGTAATGCGCGAACATTTGCAGAGCACCAGGATGAACCTCTACCACCTTCTCCGATTTGGGGATCGAGGACCACCTCTCGTCATTACGGCGCGGTGTCGTAGAACCCCCCACGGCCCTCGAGTCGAAGAACCTATGATTTCGGCGATCGGGGTGTTTCGCGGAGTCGTGCGGCACTCTGTTGTTCGGGTCGGACAAGCTAACCCATTGTATTGAGGTGTTCTGAGCTCCGATGTACACCGTCCCATGTTGAGCACTGTAGGCCACGGAAAAGATATCGCCGACGTCGTAAGTGCTGTAAATCTCGTATAGGCGCCTCATCGTTTTCGGACACCAGACATTTATCAACGGATCGCCTGCACTGGAAAACAGCATCGAGCCATCTGGGGAGAGAAAGAGGCTCAAGACGCTCCGCTTGTGCGCCTGAATGATGCGCTCCTGGTGGAAAGTGGCCAGCGACCATACGACGATCTCGCCGTCTTGGGTGCCTGCGTATATGCGCTCCTGCTCTGCGCTCACTGCGAGACAGAGCACGGAGCTGTCGTGCTTGAGGTTGTGGAGGAGTTCGGGTGTGACTTGGGGGCAATCGTCGGTGTCGCTGAGGTTCGGTGAAAGTTCCGAGGCCGCGATGGCGGAGGGCATCGTGTCTTCTGTCGCGGGAGAAAAGATTGTTCTATCAGTAAAGAATGCGCAAGAATTGACCGAGTCCAACGACAGGTAACGATGCTGGTGAAAGGGGAAATGGTGGTTGAGACAAGTAAATGTTTAGTAGCGAAGAGCGTGATGTGACGCATCTTTTTTTGCGAGAACCAAAATGCCACAGCTGCGATATCGCAACGAAACTGGCGAATGACGAAATGCGCTAAGGGGACTCGCTTGCCTAATTGACTCCCTAGCGTGGATCCCCCAGAGCACAGCTGGAGGAGTGGATCGCTGCTGCAGTTCCTGGGCACTAAGGTACCTTAAGGTAGCTCCCGCTGCTGCCAGGTCCACTGCTGTATTC
Organism: Colletotrichum sansevieriae; assembly: GCA_026260285.1. NCBI lineage: Eukaryota > Fungi > Ascomycota > Sordariomycetes > Glomerellales > Glomerellaceae > Colletotrichum > Colletotrichum sansevieriae. Next base: position 70,960 of record JAOQIF010000057.1, on the reverse strand, counting down.
TCATGGGCTTTCCGGGGACCAATACGACCCGACCCCAATAGCGGTCTCGTGGCATTTGTTTTCTTTCGTGATGACACTTGTCTTCGGGCTGCAACAAGATTTGGAGAGTGAACGCGACAGGGAAGACAAATAGAAACATGGCATACCATCTTCGTACTCTGAAGACTCTGATGACTCGGGCGATAGCTCGATCATGTCTTCCTGAATTTTGCGGCAGCCCTCGCAGTCGTCCCCTGGAGTATGTCCTCCTGAGCCCAAAACCACAGCCATGGCTCTGCTTCGTGTAATGATTCTCTCCAACTTTGCTTTGGCTCGTACAGTAGTGCGCCAGCTGATCAATGTGTGGCTCTCTGGGCTATTGTCGCTCACTTCGGTGGGGTGCTCTTAATTTGTATCAGCAGCTCTGAAGGCTTTGTTTTCCTCACCGCTTCGTGACGCAACATTGGAAGGGATGGTATCATGGGCTGCAGAAGCTTGGACAAACACCGTGAGGCATGATCCAGGACGGAAATGAGATTAGAAACTGGCGAACGGGATGACTTAAGGGTCATCCGTAGGGCCGAGATCGGTTGCGTGATTCCACCGCTCGTATCGCTCTCAGATATCTGGACGTCCACGCAAGGGGACCTTAGACGCCAAGGAGCCATTCATTCTACCCAATATTGATCCCCCTATCCAGAGGCCACCCCGGGTTGGTAACAGCTCCTGGACGCTCATCGACGCTCCCTTCCCACCAAAGAACGAAGTACTATGTATGTAGGACGGCAGGGCCCCAAGCAGCCGCGTGGCTGGACCGGTTCACCGCAAGATGGGTGACGACCGGCTTGGCTGCAGTGGCCCCCAATCCAGGGCGTGTATGATGGCCTTCCGAGAGCTAGTTGTCATCTGCCCTATTGGAGGAAAACACGCATGCTTCCCGGGACGCAAACGGAGCGTTGTTCAACGGGGGCCACTCAGGGGTTCTCTATTGAGGCGACTTCTGCTGTGCTTCCGATAGGCCACGAATTCAATCTTTGGCCAGACGCTTGCAGCGCAGCTGGCTCTTTAATTTTCGTACTATAAACCTCGAAAAAATTATCGTGAGACGGGTTGTTGAGTTCAGGTCCGAGACCGCCTGAGCTCGGAATTGTTAAGGTACTCAAAGGTGGCCACGGGGAACATCGCGCGCCAAGACCATGGGCCATTCACAGAGTGTTGGACTCGCTTGTTGGTAAGGTGAGCTGCCTGGGCACTGCAGCTCGCTGCCGACAACTACCTACCTTACCAACAGAAGCGCCTCTCGACGACTGCTTGCCAACCTTAAAGCTGACTGGACTGACGTTTCCTGCTGCCGACGGATTCGAGCTGATTTTCAACCTCGATTGAGCGGCATTTTCGACGGTATCCTTAGTTGAGCTCGCCGCTCAGTTTATGTTTGCAACCACTACCTCATTTCTTTTACACATCGAAACCATGGACTCAGCAGCAACGAGCAAAGTCATCGTGCCTCTGAATGGGCCCCCTGCGATACGTTCAACGCAGAAAAGCGTCTTCCTCGCCGGGACTACCAGCAAAGGCGACTGGCGTAAAGACCTAATCAGATCCATTTCTCACCTTCCGGTAACCGTCTTCAACCCATTCCGATCCGACTGGGATAGCACATGGAGGGAGGACATATCCGACATCAAGTTCAGGGAACAGACGGAGTGGGAGTTAGAGATGCAAGAGCGCGCCGACATCGTCATCATCTATTTCGAAGCCGGGACAGAAGCACACATCAGCTTGCTTGAATTGGGACTGTGCGCTCGTTCGGGAAAGGCCATCGTCGCTTGTCCCGAGGGATACAAGAAGAGGGGAAACGTTCAGGTAGTGTGCTTGAAACTTGGTATTCCGCTGCTGGAGAGCTACGAAGCATTGCGTGCCGAGTTGATTCATCGGCTTGGAAGTTGTCGAAGTCAACATCGTGCGTTAGTTTCTGGCAAGTAGTGGTCCAATTCTTTGACGCAAAGGGAAAACACTATGTGCATCACATACTATGCGTTAAGCATCTGGAGCTTAGCACGAAAGCTCTTTCTTGTTCTGAATACCTATCATTACATAGTGCTGCTTGTGTTTGAAGTTCCCAGGAAGCCCAGTCCTTAACTTGCCTGAGATACACTGTAACGGCATCGGCCCGAGAAAGTCCCGGACTTTAGGGACTGAGCTCGTGCCCGCCATTCTAGTCCAATTCACAGCCAGTCCACATTCAGCAACCCCACTTGCTGAATTCGACATGGTTCGCTAAGGTACCTAAAGGTATCTCTAATCCGATACAGAGCTCATCGAGTCAACATCACCACCCTCCTACCAGCTCCCATTTTTAGTATTTCTCTAGTTTTTTTTAATTTCAAAAGACCATAGATACCCCAAACATCTCACCTCCACTATGGACGACCAATTCGGAGGTCGCACAGACGATGATCTCTTCTTCGACGACTTCGAGCCGGTAGCTAACTCTCAACCCATCGAGACTGTCGAAGTCGCCCCTCCTCCCCCTCCCGCCGCTGTCGCGACACCGCCAGTCGAACCGCCCAAGCCCGAACCCGCTCCACAAAAGCACGTCGAGCAGTCTCAACAATCCAAGTCGCGACCTCCAGCCGCTCCACGAGGAGGTTTAGCGAACTCGAGATTTGCTGATAGCAAGCCTGCGCCCGCGCCTGCTCCGCGCGCTCCCCGCCAACAAGCCCCCGCGCAGACAGCACCTCCCGCCGCAATCTCGAACAACGCACCACCCGATGCGCCGACTGGTCCTGCTGCCCAGACACAGCAGGCTCTTCCCACGGGGCCCGCGAACAAGAGTAATTCTCCAGCGCCCGTCGCGCCGCACCGCGAAAAAGCGCAACATGCGCCTGCTCCAGGCGGCAACACGGCGCTAAACGCCGAAGCGCGCCTGCAATCTGGTGCCAACCCACGCACCAAGCTCACTGAGACGGAGCTGGCCGCCAAGATGGAGCAGATGCGCATTCTCAACGCCGAGAAGACGCGCAAGTTCGAGAAGGCGGAACAGGATGAGCGCAGCCACGCCGAGGCCTACGCTCGCGGCATGGAGGAGGCGCGCAAGCGCAAGCAGGTCGAGGCTGAGCAGCGGCGGCGCGGGGAGGAGGAAAGGAAGCGGATGGACGACGAGCGCGCTAAGAACAGGGAGAGAAAGCTCAAGGCCATGAGCATGAAGGAGGGCGGTTGGGACGAAGGCAAGGAGGCTCTTGCTGCTGAGGAAGACCGAAGGGGTTTCCGTAGCGCGAATGGAGGCATCAGAGGGGCGCGTTCTGCTGCTGGAATTTCTGGCAGTAGGTTCGCCAGCGAGGGCGATGATGGCGACAGATACGGAGAAAGGTGTGATCGTGATGACAGGAGAGGTGGTCGCGGACGCGGCAGGGGTCGTGGCCAGGGGCGGGGTGGACGAGGTGGTCGCGGTGGTGATTTGTTTGAACCTCGGGATCCCGTGTCCAACGGCGCTCGCGATACCAAGACATCTGCCCCCGAACCCAAGGCCAAGGCGCCTGCCATCACTACCGAAGAGTTTCCTGCTCTACCAAGCAAGGGTAACGTCGGAGAGACCTCCCCTCCTGTCTTGTCACCTCTTGGCAGGTGGGACGACGAAATGGAGGCCTTTGATGCCAGGATGAAGAGTGACGCTAAAGCTTAGGAGGCACCAGAGGGTTACGAAGGGCATGAAGTGAACAAACGGCTCCCGGGTTGCCAGGAGCGATTACAAGCTTAACACGCAGCGGCGAGGCATTTTGGATATCGCTAGGGAAATGCACGAGTTTTGGGTAAATTACTACGGTACGCCTTTGGGTATAACCCCATTGCAGAGATGGGCATGGGCCTTGAAAATGTAGATGCCCCTATGAGCGTGTATACATGAGGCTGCTCTTTCGATTTCGCCAGCGACCTGGTCCTGTGACTACGAATGCCCTCATCGACGCGGATTCATAACCAGTGTGAAAGCCGAATCCACTGACCTCATCAAATTCTATCTCTGACTGTTTGACCCCACTCCTCAAATGCGAGTGAATGTCTTTCCTGACCATAATGGCCTGCCTGCGCTGTGCAGTGGTGCTGGATTCGAGGCCTGAAAGACTTAGTACGCAACAATGAACTTCAGTGCTTCGTCACCCACGTTACTGAGCATTTTCGTATGATTTTTAATGCTGAAAAAAGCGCCCATGTCCCCGACGACAGTGCTGGTTGCTGAAGTGACCATGGAGCGCGTCTCAAGTCGCAGAGCCGATGAAACACCTTCGAGCTCGAGAATCTTGGCCTCGGAACAATGACCTGCAGAGTAGTCTGGATTCACCTTCATGGGCCATGCCTCTGCCAGTATTTGAGCTTCAGTGAGGACGTCTTTGCCCTGTTCGCGAATTCCTTTGGCATCGAGATCGTCGCGCGGGCATTCGATTTCTACCATCCTCCCCTGTAACCCCTGCCGCCGCGTCCACGGTAGCCGCCACCACTTCGAGGCCCCCTCGGTCCGCCGGATCCCATGTTGTCATCGTCTGCAGGTGCTCGCTGACGGTGTCGCAGCTCTTTGGGGAACGCATCGTAGGTCTTTCGCATCTGCGCATAGCCAAGATGCATTTTGCCGTAGAAGTGGTCGGCCAAACGACGATCGTTGTCCAGCCTGCTGAGGTAGGCGCCGCAGACGTCGCAAACTTGGAGCTTCTGATGGCCTGAGGGGCCTGCACTGTCGGAGAGCGACTTGAGCTCCTTCTCACGGTCCAGCTTGGTCTGCTGTGCCTGGCGCACACGATAGAACTCGTCAATCGCGCGGGAAACCTCGCCCATTTCGCCTAGGATTTCGACTTCGAGAGTACCGTTATGAATTGTGGAGGAAAGGTCGGAGATGCTTTTCAGCTACTCTCACGTTAGCCCAAACTCTGCTGTCAGTTTTGGATCATTGCCCACCAAGTTGTTCGTCTGCCGAATCTCGTCAGGCGTCTTCTCCAGCCGGCGTTGCGCCGAGTCTATCCTCCTGTTGCAATCGTCGATGTACTTCTGGAGGTCGCGCATGTAGTCGTACTCGAACCCGTGCTTCTGCTTCTCCTTGTCCGAAAGAGCCTCATACTCGGCCTTGAGCGCCTCGGAGTGCTGTTTTGGGCATTGACCCAGGTCTTGCTTGGTATTTGTGAAGAGGTCGTGAGGGCAAGTGCCGACCAGAAAAGATCTGCAAACTTTGGGGTCGGTCAAGGACAGCGAACCCGATCGCGTGGTGGCTGTGTTGCCCATTAGCTGCTCAAGCAGCTTCCTCTGTTCCGCGGCCATGGTGTCGTATCTGTCGCTGTTGAAATTCGTGCAGCGATGTCGTAGAGCCGTGCAATACGAGCAGTCCCGCGAAGTTCTGGGGAAGAAAGCGTGACGCGCGGGATGGACTTTGGGGCGGAATGTGGAGAGCTGCCCTCCTACATGCTAAGTTCAAGGGTAGATGGAAGCTTCGGTTACGTAAGGCGTCATTCTGCCGATTCCCGCCGCCCTACAGTCCCTCCGGGTAGGCACCCTTCGCGACTCAACTCCTAGGTCATCCATGCGCTGGACTGGACGAGCAGGGGCGAGCAAAAGCACCAGACGTCACTCTCTCTTGTGCTTGGGGCCGCGATTCCTCTCAAAATGCGCCATTTTCTGGCAGCCCTTCTCTTCTCGTGCCTCGCTGCCTTTGGCACAGCTGCAGACTACCACGAGCAGCTGAACCTCCGACCACTGCCCCTTTCCGCGCTGCTGGCGAGCTTCAGCTTCCGGTCCAACACGTCGCTGGCCGATTTCGAGTCGCAAAACTTCCGCTACTTCCCTCGGTCTCTGGGACAAATTCTGAAATACGCCGGCACCCGCGAACTGCATCTACGATTTAGTCTGGGACGATGGGACGCGGAGAGCTGGGGAAGCAGGCCGTGGGATGGTCAGCGCGAGGGCGGGACGGGCGTGGAGCTCTGGGCTTGGCTGGAGGCAGAGACGGATGAGGAGTACGATGCTCACTTCACGCCGAGCGCAATCGATGCTAACTGAATTTAGGGCCGATCAGAAATGGTTGACCCTAACCAATGCCCTCTCGGGTCTTTTCTGCGCGTCACTCAACTTCGTAGACGGAACTCGAACTACTCGACCGGTCATGTCATTCCAACCCGAGGGCGATCACCCAGAAGCCTCAATACCGAACATGCAACTTTTACATGGTGTTCTTCCGAAGGAAGTCGTCTGCACCGAAAACCTCACTCCGTTCCTGAAATTGCTTCCTTGCAAGGGAAAGGCTGGCATTTCCAGCTTACTGGACGGTCACAAGCTGTTCGACTCCTCCTTCCAGAGCATGGCCATCGACATCAAGCCTGTCTGCCCTGACGGCCAGGAGTGCGTTCTGCAGATTGAACAGACCATTGACATGGTCCTAGATATCGACCGCTCCAAGCGCCCCCGTGATAATCCGATTCCCCGTCCTCCGCCTGGTCACGAGCTGAAGTGCGACACATCGAAGCCCTACCACTCCGACGATACTTGCTATCCCGTTAGTCATACACTTGGTCAAGATTGGACTTTGTCGCAGTTGTTCGGGAAGCCTGTCAAGGGCGTTTGTCCCCTGACTGACGAAGACGTGCCACCCGTCTGCATCGAAGTTCCCCATTCGAGAGGTGTCTTTACTTCAGGGGGCGCTCGGGAGCTCCTTCATCCGGACGGGAGGTCGCGGTGCTTCAAGTTCGAACCGGAATCCGAGCTCGAAATCGTCCTTCCCTTGGAGGACAAGGAAGGCCAGGACGCCACGACTGAGCTTGTTGAGCCATCAACTCCCCTCATCTACGCCGAACGCAGCTTCACTGGATACGGCCAGGAACACGGTGGCATGCAGGCCATCCTTACTAACCCCAGCAAGGATACTGAGGTTGAGTTTATCTACATGGAGTCGCTACCTTGGTTCATGAGGGTCTACCTGCACACGCTAAACGCCCGCATAGAGGGCTCATCCGACTCTCAGCCCTCCATCATCGAGGATATCTACTACCGGCCCGCTGTCGACCGAGCCAGGGGGACACAACTCGAACTACGCATGCGCATTCCTCCCGCATCAACCGTCTTCCTTACTTATGACTTCGAAAAGTCTATTCTTCGATACACAGAATACCCCCCTGATGCAAATCGCGGCTTCGACATCGCTGCAGCAGTGATTACCACCTTGAGCCCGCGTATCCAGAGTACGCGGACAACCACCTTGCTACTGAACCTCCCGACACCGGACTTCAGCATGCCTTACAACGTCATCATCTTCACGTCAACCGCGATCGCCCTCGCTTTCGGCGGCATGTATAATATCTTAGTTCGGAGACTGGTCGGCGCCGACGAAGGCCCGAGTCCGGTACTCAAAGCCAAGTTGGCCAGGTTACTGGGCAAACTGAAGGGCAGAGTGTCGGGAAAGAAATAAAAAACATTGGCTTTTCGGTGATCATGTAATTGTCTCAAGGTTGGACCGTGCAGTGTCTGAATTGAAGGGCTGGTCCCCCTTTTCTGGTGTTGTCACTGCTGACTATTCAGGTTGCCGGAAATTTCATCGAAAACAAGGACCAATACCACGACGGTCGGCTGCGCACCCGCTGCGCATCTCAGTCACTATCCACGTTATGTTTCGGGTATCCTCACAGAAAACCATGAGTCCACACGAGGCAAGGCACCAAATTGGGCCCTGTCCGTCCTCATTACGAACAGACGGATGATGGCTGCGAAGACGGGATTCACGTAACACATCGTTTGCCGGATGCACGTGTGCGACACCTTTTTCGACGTCCCTCGTCCGACTCCTTACCCAGGTGTGTCATACGTTCGGTCCTACTTGTGGCTTGCACTTGACACCCGCGTCCTCCTGCGGTGATCTCTTTTCATCAAGACAACGCATGTTTACCCGTCTCGTGGATCATCATTTTGCGCGGCTCATAGTCTGAGCCACTGCTGCCGAGTCCGACGGCGTTCCCATCAGCCGCGTTGCGGAACGAAGCTTATGAAACTCGGCAACGGATGCAGAAAGCCAGTGAAGCCGGCGACCTGCGTTTTGGTCGATGAATGCGATTTCGTTGGAAGCACGCAATGCCGGCAGCGCGCTCACCGGGTCGAAGTCACCACAGCCCCTTGCAAAATCGAGGACTCATTAACAGGCCCCAGATGATCTCGTTTCTATGAGCCTCAAGATCTTCCCAGTCTGCGGTCTCGGTCATGGCATGCAACAACCCTATGATTCTGTCTGTCGAATGACGTGAAATTGCTGTTTGTTACTACATGGGTCTCTGAACGATGGCAAAATGCAGGTTCCCTCGACCCTGGAATCGTACACGGCTTCTGACGCGGCGTATCCGCTTGGGCCAACGCCCACAAAGTTGACGGTCCATATGTAAACACAACGTCCGAGTGCTTCTATGGGTTCTTTTCACCCAGGTTACAGAACAGAATCACAGACAAGCCCATGCCAGTCAACATGAATATGAGGGTTGTTCTAGGGGTTTTGTCTTTGCTGGTTTTTGTTGTGGCCGGTTTCGATGTGGCCAAAGATTCGCGGAAGGAATCCCGCATCAGGGGCACGAAGCGATTCATTCTTGAGGTTTCCAAAGTCAGTCAACACCATGACGCTCCAAAATAACGAGACGCTGATGCTTCAAACAAAGGACTCGGCCTTGGAGATACTGACTTCAGAGCTGGCGATCCGCAAGGGCACCAAAGTGTTCAAGACCTTTGAGAGTGAAGTATTCACCGGCGTCAGCGTCGAGACTACCACGGAGAATGCGGACAGTCTCAGAATTCTGCAGAGCGTCTGCAATGTCTGGCAGTCCAGGAAGATCCAGATGGCTTCGGTCGTGAACGGGAAAACGTTCGACAGCCACACTTCTGCCGCCAATTACTCGATTCACAGCATGACCGGCGTTGACAAGCTTCATGAGGCCGGTATCCTGGGCCAAGGTGTCAAAGTTGCCATTGTGGATGCCGGAGTTGACTACCATCATCCTGCAGTGAGTTGCCTCACCGAAGTTATCCCATCACCCACACTGTGCTTACGCATTCTTTAGCTTGGCGGTGGTATCGGGCCTGATTTCAAGATCATCGGTGGCTACGATTTGGTCGGCGGGTCACGTAAGAGACTCTTGATTTTCAACAACAATTATTCAAAAAGTTGACACCCATACGTCTAGGCTGGCCTCAGCCAGGATTTGATAAGATTCCGGATGATGATCCGATGGAACTCGATTCCGTGGGCCATGGCACCCACGTCTCTGGGATTCTCGCAGGGAAGACGGACAGGTCTGAACAATCACGATGTCCGCGCTCACTTTGTTGATGCTGATGTGAGTTCAGCTGGCAAGGAGTTGCCCCTGAAGCCAATATCTTATCCTACAAGGTTTTTGGCGACAATGATGTGAGTACATGTTCCGACAAACTGACACACGCTAATTCGTATGCCAGAGCGGCGAAACGGACGAAGAAACCCTGATCGATGCATTTCTCAGGGCCCATGCAGATGGAGTATATATATCGCCCCACACCAGTTAGAGTACGATTGCTGAGACTCCAGTAGGCTGATATCATCACATCCTCGATTGGAGGGCGTGGAGGATTTGCTTCCAATGCCTGGGCTGAAGTTGCCTCTCGCCTGGTCGAACAGGGTCTGGTAGTCACCATTTCCGCTGGCAACGACGGTGACAATGGACTATTCTTTGCCGACAACGGTATGTCCGGAAGGAACGTTCTAGCCGTGGCCTCGGTGGAACCGAATTACGTGCCAGGCATGCCTTTCGAGGTCACCTTTGACACCGGCAACCACAGCAGCACCGAAACTTGGGGTTTCTTCCACGGCTCTCTTCTTCACAACTTCCCTACGAACAGAACGTTGCCGGTTGTCACTCTCTCAGATGACCCGAAGAACGATACGATTGCCTGCAGATTTCTCCCTCCTGACACCGACTTGAAGGGCCGCCTCGTGGTAGTCCCCAAGGGCGGCTGCAGTGGATTTCAGAAGCGCTACAATCTGTTCACCGCTGGTGCGGAGCACGTCTTATTCTTCAACGATGACAAGCTATACCCTATGCCCAACGACTTGTTGAGTCGCGGTGCGGAGGGCATCATGGGGTACGACGAGGGGGTTGCGCTCACTCGAGCGATCGCCAACGGCGTCGAGGTGACAGCCAGGTTCTTCAATGAGACCAAGGTTCCCCTCGTCAATCTCAAGAATCCTCGCGATGCCGCATCTATTTTCACCACGATGGGCGGCCTTTACGACCTCACGCCTAAGCCTGACATTGCGGCGCCAGGCAGCAACATCTTCTCGTCCGTGAGGAATGGTTCATATGCTCTGAAGTCTGGCACATCAATGGCAACGCCTTATGTGGCAGGTATCGCAGCGCTCTACATCAGCAAGTACGGTGGTAGATGGCTTCACGGCCGCGACTTCGGCAAGAGGCTATCCGCCCGGATCATGGCCAGCGGCAGTGCTATCGGTTGGCATGACGGGTTCAACAGCAGCGATTACGACTCCTTCGCTCCGGTCTTCCAGCTGGGCAACGGGTTGATAAACGCCACTAGGGTCTTGGAATACCGTACAGAGCTGTCCTGGGGCGCCAAGTTTGCGCTGAATGACACTGCCCACTTCGAGTCCTGCCATCGAGTGAACATCACTAACAACTGCACCACCCCTGTCACATACACGTTTGCGCTGCAGGATGCTGGTGGCTTCGAGGCACTTGGCAAGTACTTGGGCTTCAACCTGGGCCCCGGTGCATCTTGGGATTACGTCCCTGCCGAGATGACCCCCAATTTCACACTGCCTGAGGGCGATTTTACGGTTGAGCCTGGTCAGACGAGAGAAGCGACGTGCGTTGTTACCTGGCTGAAGATGACTCCTTCAGACGGCTGACTGTTTACTTAGTTTCCACTTCAAGCCTCCTCAAGGCCTGAACGAAACAGCGTTACCGGTTTACAGTGGTCAAATCCTTATCACTGGATCCAACGATGAAAGACTCACGATCCCTTACATGGGTGTCGGGTCAAACCTTCAGAAGAATTTCAGAGAGATGTTCAGCGAGGGTTTTCCATACATCCTCTCGACGAGAAACCTGACCAGAATGGAAGACAAGTCAACGTCAGTTCCCGGAGATCCATATCACCTCAGCTTCCCTGACTAACATACTTGCAGCTTCTCTTTCGACCTCGACCCTTATCAGCAAGACTTCCCGAAGCTCTACTTCACAGTTCGCTGGGGCGCCCAAATTATCCGATGGGACATCTTCGAGAGGGGATGGAAGCAAGAGGACTGGACCTACCCGCCTGTCCCGGGCAAGAATGGCCACGTTGGCATGGCTGCGCCGTGGGTAAGATTTACGTCCTTCACGCACCATTGGAATTTCAGCTAACCGCCACCAAAGAACAACGAGTGGTTCGTCCCGTACTTCGATCCCGAGGTCCACGACGACATGGACATTATCAGAGGCCCACTGACCGAGCTATCCCGGGACGTGTATGGGTACCAGCCCTACCGTTTCTGGTGGCTCGGAAGACTCGCCGATGGCACTCGTATTAGGCCTGGCAACTACACGTAAGGATCTTATAAGGTAGTTTCATCATCAATGCTGACAACAGTGAACAGTATGCGTGTGGCTGCTCTGATCCCGTTTGGAGATCCTGCTCGCAACGACCACTGGGATACGTACATTCAAGACTTCAAGGTTGTTCTAAACAACAACACGTCTGCGTCCAAGTTTTCGGCTAAGAGGATGACGCCGCCAACGCCTCTTCAGGCGACGTCATTCTAGTAGCTCACAAGCACGAACGAGATGGGTTCTCCGGCTGTCGAGTGCTTCGGGGGACAGAGCTTGGAAGACCAGTCACTCAGAGTCATCATTAGTTGGACCAAGTCTCATTGCGTGAAGCATGATTTTGACCTCTTTTCCTTCCTTCTTGGCCCGCTATTTCTCTTTTCAGAAGATTCAGCTTGTCCAATACTTCACAATTTAGAAGTTATATCTTTATGCGCACATGCATTTGATGGGTCCCGTCCGCCTCGACCGCTACTCGCCTGTGATCAGGAATTCAACTTACGTGAACTGAATGTTGGGTTCAGGCAAATAGAAAGCAACGAGACGTAGATCGAGATCTCAATTCTTCCCGAGCTGCGAAGGACCCCTTTTATAATCCAGACGTCATAGGCATCCCTTGCCTGGAACTCGCCGCGGCCGTCTTCGCTGCCGATTGAACAACTAGGGTTATCTGCCATTTATTTCTCATTACCAAGGTTTACCAACCAGAGGCGCGCACCCAAACGTCGACGACTTTGGCATGGTCTCCGTTGACATCAGAGTCCACCACGAGATACCAACCATACATCGCGCCCGCCACGCAAGCGTGGTTGGGGTAGATGCAGACGGTCTTGCCAACATCAAGCGGTATTGGTGGCTCGTCCGAAGTCTCGTCACCCCCCAACCCGGTATCCCAGGCCAGGATCGAATGTTCTTGGCTGATTCGCGCGACTACCAGTCGACGCTTCGTCTGCACTTCCCTGGCATAGGACTTGCGGCTGACGACACCCCATCCGCTGTAAGACGGACATGGCTCCCGCCCGAGACCAAGCACACCGACAGCAGCGAGAGCCTCCGGCTTGTCTCTTTCACCGTCGCTGTAAACGCTGCAGACCTCAGCCGCCACGAAGACAGCAACTTCGTCTTCGGCGTCCCCGAGAAAGGTTCTGGCATGTGTAGAGAGCTGCTGGTTGTCGAGGACGGGATAGACGCCTGCGTGCAGCTCGAGGTTGACTCGGAAGCCCAGAAGATCCCCCTCGGTGACTTCCTGGATGGTTTTGCGGAGGCTCTCGCTATCGGCATTCTGTGTGCTAGCGTTCGCCCCGGCAAAATTCTGAATTGCAGTCACCTGCGGTGACGCCCCGACACTGATGGTCAGCTGCTTCTCCCTTGAGAAGTACTGCGCGTTAGTTTGGAGAGCGTCGACGCAACCCTTGATCTCCCCCGCGAGGTTGTCCATGGCCTGCTTGGCGGTCGTGTCGGCATAGCTCAGACTGCTGTGTGAATACAAGCCAACCAGAGTAGCCTTCCCGTCAGCGTCGAGTTGCATAACCTTGCGAAGGAGATCGTTCTTGTTGAGAGCCGCTGGTGGCAGACCTGCGCGATGGTATCCAGTGTCCACCTTGAGATAGACCCCAGCTGCAAAGCCAGCCTGTTGGGTGAAGCGGATCACGGCGTCAAGTTGATCTGGATGATCAATCATGAAAGTGATGCTGCCAGGACCAAGCTCTCGTGCCAGATCTGCAACTCGAGTTGCTTGCGACGGCGGCAACGGAATGCCATAGAGAACGTTGACCTGACGGCCCTTCTGTCGGAACTCTGTGAGCAGAGGCAGAAGGTGTTGCAGCTCGGAAACAGTAGAGACGACGAGTTTGACGTCTGGTGAGTCCTCGCCCACTTGCAGATGCGTAAGTTCGGTGGTCTAATCCTTTAGTATCAGCTCGGTAATCATTACACTGTCCATTTGAGTAATTTCCGTGGCCAAGAAAACGCCTGTGACTTTCACTACCCGGGTCGTTCGTTGATAAACGCACCTTGTGGGTCTTGACATGAGCCCGAAAGCCCACACCGAGAGCCTTCACGGCGTCAAGCATGGACTTGCAATGCCTCCGAGCTTTGGCGACATCGAGAACTACCGCGGGCTTCGGGACGTCGTCGAGAACCTTCCCAACATAGAACTGCCTGAGATGCTCCGTTGGGGGCGCCAGGCGTTGAGGAAGGCCCATGTTTGCGATACGGGGGCGCTGCTCGGAAAGAGACGATACGTTGCGGGTATGGCGGCGTAATGGCAAGGGTTCAGGAAAGCCAATAGGCTTGGTGCTTGTTTGTCGCGATTTTCATCAACCTGCTTTTACATCCATTTCACGGACATCACGTCGGAAGTGAGAGAGCCTTAAATATCGCGCTCTCTGGTGGAGCGTGCTTTCGGCAGGGCGCGCTCGACAGCTCAGTCCAAGCGGCTTGTAGAAGCCGCGGGGAATCTTTCCACCGCCGCTGGCCGGCCGGAGACCTGAGCTCGGCGGAGACGACATCGGAGACCGACCCCGCACTTGTCCCGAAGGGGAAATTTTGCACGAGCGATCCTCAAGATTGGCGGAACGGCTTCCAGGGCGCCTTCAACGGTGTTGCTGGCAATTCGGGGGTCTCTCATCAAGTAGCGACCTCTAGTCATCAGTTACGTCTTTTCGCAAGAGCTTGAGAACACCCCAAGTCTCACGAGTCTTGCTAGACCTAACGCTGTCCGATTTCAATGACCCGAAATGCTGCCAGTTGGCACCACCCGACGGCTACAGGGTACTATATACTTGGGATATTGCACCTACTAAGTAGATAATATAAGTGTCACACGCCTTTCGGTGATATAGTCGGCCATCGCGTGGCATTCCACGTGACCACGGTTAGGCTTAACGCCTATCCTTTAAGTAGGAGACTTCTAGCAGATAGCTTAGAAGGCTCAGCTATTATAGAATATATTATAATATACTTATAATTACTTATTATACTATTTATTATTATTCACGCTTATATTGCTCTTTTCCTTATTTTACTCGTAGTCTTAGCGACCCCTACTATAGCCCTAGGCTAGTAGGAAGACTATAATATCTAGTAATATAACTTATCTTTTTTTCCTTATCTAAGACCTCCCTTATACTATAAAGACTTATAATAAGGTAGAGGACTTAGACTTAACCTCGAAACCTCCTCCTAAAAGTATTTATATATTAAAAAGAAGGAAGTTAAAGAAGTTAAAGAGATAGAGGTTTTAACTATTAACTTATATAGCTAACTATTCGAGTTTAATATTAAATTAGTATAATAATCCCTCTCTTATAGAGGAATATTATAATATAGGAGATATAGCTAGAATTAGATATTATAACGAGGCTTATAGGCTCTATAGTTTCTAGCAAGCTTATAAGGATTATAACTTTACCCTTAGCCTTAGTAAACGATTTTATAACTAGATAGCAAACCTCGCCTCTCTTAAATAGAATAATAACTATATACCTTATATAGATATTATTAATATAAGCTAGAAGGCAAAAGCTAATCTATGCTATTATTAAATATTTAAGCCTAATAACTATATAATTATATTAATTAGTATTATTAATATAATTATAGCTATAAGGGATACTCTAGCAATAGTAGTACCTTTTATACCCCTATCTAGAGAAAAAAGCCTTTATAGAGCTAGCAAGAGAATCACCCTTCTACCCCCGAGAGATAAAAGAGTTATAACTCCTATCTAGTCTAGCTAGTTAGATATTGAACCCCTAGGACCTCCTATTAAAGCAAGAGCTATAATAAATAATAAATATAGTAAGAGTAGTAAAAACCCTAAACTACGAGTTATAGCACTAGAAGATATTATTATAGGACTATTAGAGCGAAAAATTTATAGAATATTATAAATTCTTTATAATATTATTATAAGCCTATTAAAGTAGGACCTATTAGTAAGGAGGACCTAGCTGCTATAATAGACTTTAGCGCTACTATAAATATTTTTATTATTATCCTAGGGGCCCTACCTAGAGCTGCTAGCTTAGGGTCTCAAGGCTTTACTCCTTCGAGTATTTAGCTAGCTTAAGGCTAATACTAAGATGCTATAACCCGCAGGAACCTAATAGGAAGGTAGATTTGCTTAATAATATAGTATTTTTTAGCTAGATACTAATAAGAAATATAATATAAAGCCTATCTTTTATAACTAGGATATTCTATACTATAAGGAGATAGATCTATAGATCTCTAGCTTAGATATTAAAACTACTAGCTTATCTATAGTATTAGAGATTATATAGAATTAGAGCTCTCTATTATAAGGAAAAGCACTTAGCTAGTAGAAATACTAACTCAGGCTAATTAAATAATAAAACTACCTCTATATAGGATATTACGCCCTATATAATACTATTAGGAGACGTTTTATATTAACCTAATAGGAGTCTATCTAATAAATCGCTATATATAGGTTTACTATAGAAGACCTTAAGGGAGATAAAGATATTTATAACTTTACTTAGAACTATTTTAAATATTGTCACAGTCTTCCTACTAGCCTGGGGCTATAGTAGGGGTCGCTAAGACTGCGAGTAAAACAAGGAAAAGAGCAATATAAGAGTGAATAATAATAAATAGTATAATAGGTAATTATAGGTATATCGTGATATATTCTATAATAGCTGAGCCTCCTAAGCTTATCTACTAGAAGTCTCCTACTTAAAGAATAGGCGTTAAGCCTAACCGTGGTTATATAGAATACTATATAATAGCTAACTATATTACTAAAAGGCGTATAATATATACCCCCTTTTTAAAAAGTAATTATCCCAATTGCTATCTCTATCGATCTAGGATATATATGCTTAATATTCCCTTCTCTCCCTCTTTATATTCTAATCGCTAGAAATTACTATAGCATTATTAATTAGGCGTTATACTAGCAGAGGAGTATATTAAACTTAGATATCTACTAGTACTTAGCGGCGCTATTATTACTAGCATCGCTCGGTGTGAGTTGCTTATTACTAGTATGCTAGAGACCCTCGATTATAGTATAGAGGTTCGCAATCTCGGTGCGAAAGCCTGCGATCTCCTTAGTCTTAACTGCGTTAATAGCTGTGCGAATCTTATTAGTAACCGCCTGCTTAGACGTACTATTATTCTTAAGTTTAGCGAGATGCTTACTAATAGCATTGATATTAATAATATCTACGTTAGCTATATTAGTCTCTATAGTATCGAGGCGAGGAAGGATTTCCTATTAGATACTATTAATAATAGTATTAATATTACCCTTAGCCTTATTAGTAAGGTCTTTTGCGTTTTTAGTATCCTTGCGGGCTAATAGGTCTATAGTAGTGATATTACTAATATTAACGAGCAGGGCGATAGAAAGGAGGTTAATACGGTTTATTATAATAAAGTTACTTATAATAATTCTATTAATATAACTATAGGTATTATAAAAGTATATAGCGAGGACTTAGATATAACTAGGGAGAAGCTTGCTATAGGTATTATTATTAATATATATATTATATACTTACTTAAGGGTATCTTAGATATATCTGATATAGAGGTTAGAAGATACGTTCTTAAAAGGCTTAATATTATTAAGGATTTTCTTAATCTCCTTGATAAGGATAGCATCGGGGTAGTATAGAAAGGCGTTATTAACGCGAGCCTTCGCTTTATCGATCTACTAGCGCTAGGCTATAGGGCTAGGGCAGCCCTTCTTAGGAGTCTTACGAGGGGTAGTAACTATAGTTTTAGCTAGGGTAGTCTCCTCGATATTAGTAGTAGTGCTAGTAATAACGCAGACTAGCTCGGTAGCCTAGGTATTATTATTCTAAATATTATTAGCGTTATTATTAACGACCTCCTCGTATTAGGTCTTAGCATCTATAGCGAAGAAGTTCTTCTTAGCTACCTATTTACTCTTCTTATAGTCCTTATAGGACTTCTTCTTCTTAGTAGCAGACTTATGAGTCTTAACCGGAGTGCTGAGGTTAATACTATAGTTACTAACTTAGTTATCACTACCTTAGTTATTACTACCTTAGCGCGGGGAGATAGGGTTAAGCACCTCGTCGTTCTAGGGGTTAGTACTCTTATCTTAGCTACTACTATCGTTAGATAGGTGAGAAGATAGGACCTTATAGTTATTAATAACTTCCTTGCCTTTAGAAGCTATTATGATAATAATATTAGTTAGGCTAGCATTCGGGAGGCTATATTTAGCGGGTTAGGATAATATTATTACTTATTATAAGAGGTCTATCGGGTAATAATTAGCATATAGGAGAGAAATAAATAAATAAAAAGTATAAATATGCCTAAATAAAAGCAGGTAGGTATAGTAAATAGAAGGAAGATATAGAAGGAAAAAAAAATTTTTATAATAGGGGTTAGTAAGGAAGGTATATAAAAGTTAGCACCCTCTGCTCCTTCCTATTTATTTCGATATAAGATAGAGAGATTAAGGGAAGAGTAGTTAATAGTAAAAAATAGTAATAATAAAGGGAAAATTTGCAATCCTAATATTAATTCAGGGTATATATATTTATCCTATTAAAAGGATAGGAAAACTATTTAGTTATATATAAGGTGCGCGCCTTCTTATAGCTCTTTTAGTATCCTAGTTAAGGGGGAATTTAGTATTATACTTATTAATAAGATCGTTTATATTAAGTAATAGGGAGTCTCTTTATTCCTAGGTATTATCTTTTGCTATAAAGCCTTTCTATTAGATAAGGTATTTAATAATAGGTTTATAACTCCTCTATAAGACTCTTTATTTAATAATATAGTTAAGTTCCTACTCCTTACTACTATTAACCTTAATAGGCTTTAGTAGCGGAGTCTCGTAGTTAAATAGGTCTTCTCCCTAGGCTAGCTTATATAGCTAGGCTATAGAGAGGATTAGGTAAACCCGCTAGTGCTTAGGAATATCTACCTTATAGGCGAGAGGACTAATAATATACTTAATTTAGAAGGGTCCTATCTATCTAGAGGTCTATTTGCTATTATATTATCCTAGTAAGTAGAATCCTTTGCTAAGTTATATCTAGACTTTATCCCCTTTATTAAAAGTTATATTAGTATAACGGTTATTATATCTCTCCTTATGCGAGGCGTTTACTATATTAATAAGTAATAGTACCTCCTTCTAATATATCTCCCTGAGGATAGTAAGGCTCTTAGTCGGGGTGCTCGTTTATATAACTATATTAAGGATACTTTATAGCTTGAATCCGAGCATAACCTCGTTTAGCGATTATCTAATTATAATAGATAGGGAGTTATTAAGATTATATTATAAAGCAGGTAGTATATTAGTCTATAGGATATTAGGGGATTTAGATATATAGAACTATATTATAATCTCAGCAGTCTAGTTTATTCTTTTGCTCTACCTATCTATCTAGGGGTAGTATGCTATTAAGAGGAGGAGCCTAACGTTAAGGGTATTAAATATTATATACTATACTATAGAGATAAACTTAGGATCCTAGTTACTAATAATATAATATAGAATTCCCTAGTCTAAGAGGAAAAATGCACGGAGTAGGACTATTACTTATTTTTTTGCTCTATAGGTTGAATAATCTATGAGAAGGATTATCTTTTTTAAGAATTTATATATTACTATTACTAACGTATCTAACTCCGGGAAACCTAGCAGGGCGTAGGGACTTCTATAGGATAGCACCTTAGGTATATTAGTAACGAAGTCTATAGTAATAGTATTATAAGGGATATCTACGATAGGGATAGGTTATAGCTATCCTAGTAGCCTTTAGCGGTTAATTTAGTTCTCTTTATACTAGTTATAGTAGGCGATATATTATTATATAAGCAACTTCTTATTATAAAACTAAAAAGTCGATATTTCTACTATTATGCGGTTCGCGCTGAAGTAGTGTTTTTTATTATAACTAAGGCGGAGAATTGCAGATACTAACTTGCGCGGGATATAGAGTCTCTAGGTGCTATTAGTAGCTATATAAAGGATAAGCCCTTCTAGCGATAGGCTCTAAGGAGTTATTTAATAGTGTTTTAGAGCTCTCCTAGCAGCTCTAGCGCTATTTTCCTTAGTAGTAGCGTTAAATAGTAACTATTATTTGCCTAGTACCTTCTACTAGGATCGGAGTTATTTGAGAATTTTGCTATACCTCGTATTATTAGTATAATTATTTATAATCTTAGCGATAAAGTCCTCTGAAATGCTTATAGTTATCTCCCCTATTGCTCTATAGGCTTATAACTTCTCAGCTAACTAGTTAACTATGCTTATAAATCCTATATCGTTATTATTATTATTACTATAGGTTATTTCCGCGAGAATATCGCTATCCTCAAACCTATTAGCTCATCCTGAGGCTATAAGCAATAGCAGGCGCGAGAGGGCATCGGGGATAATATTAAGCTTCCCTAGTATATAGGTAATATTAAGGTTAAATTGCGATAAGTAGTTCGTAGCGCTCGCGAGCTATAGGTAAGCCTTATTAAAGTCTATAGTCTATAGCGAGGTATATATAAGAATTCCCTTCGTAGCTACATAATCTATAAGAATTTATATAGGGTGCTTATTTAATTGCACGAGCTTATAGAGCTTCTTTATAACTTATATTACTACTACTACCTCCGCCTCTATAGTAAAGTATTGCTTTTCTAGGGTAATATAACCTTAGATAGAAAAAGCACTAATTAGATATAAATTTGCGCGATATCTTTACTAGGTATATTAGTGCTATTCTATAGGATACCTAGCTAGAATATTATAAGCCTAAAGCTACCTTTATAGGTATTAACCTTAAAAAATATAAGCTTATTTAGGTTATAGTAGTATCTTATAACCTAGTTATAGAGATTCTCCTAGAGGGTATTCTATATCTCTTGCTCGCTTAGTATTAGCTCGAATAATACCTTTTGGACCCTCTTTATTCGAATTGCTTTTAATAGACTATTAGGAAGCATGTTTTTATTATAAAGTTTTATAGTAAGATGGGTCTTTCTATCCTATAGTAGTATCGTAATAATATTATACTAGGGTATATTATATTATAGCTATCTAGCTATTCTAAGGTATCTCTTAATATTATAGAGAGTTTTAGGGAAGCGGAGGTTCTTAAAAGCTGAAAGGACTTCTTAGGTCTAATATAAAGGCGGTTATTCTCGAAGAGCTTGAGAATAATATTAATATGCTAGAGATAGTCCTCGTTATTATTACTAAAAATAATAATATTATTAATATATGCTCGAGCAAAGTGCTAGTAGTTATGCAGGAGGCGATCTATAAAACGCTAGGCATAGGCTAGCGAGTTCTTAAATCCTATGAGGATAATATTAGAAACCTCGATGCTACGGGGACTTATTATTACTATCCTATTATAATATCTCGAGTAGATTAGTAGTTAGTAGAAGAACCTAGTAGTATTAAATATTATTATATATTTCTTCCCTCTGAGGGTATCTATTATATCGTCTTAGTTAGGAAGCGGGTATATATCCGGGATAGTGATTTAGTTAAGAGGGCGAAGGTTAATAATAACCCTGCCTTTTTTTATACTATTAACTACTCGCTATATAACGAAGAGCAGATAGATAACTAGGATTAGCCTATCACCCTATACTATCTTACTATTAGTATGCATCTTGCTATAGATATTCTCAACGACTTCGAGGTCTTTAGCGCTAAGGGGGTAAGGCTTTACTATAGCCTTCTGGTTTTGCTACCCTTTAACGAGCTTAATATATATATATTAGTTATCTAGCATAGGTATAATCCCCTTGTTATAATAGATATCTCGGTTATTAAGGATTTCCTTAAGTCTAGTAGCGAAAACCGCATCCTAATTATAGATCTTAACTCTATCCTTACTATATATAACTAGGATATCTTTTAGCTTAGATATTCTATAAGATAGAATATTATCCGCTTAACGAGGCAGTCCTAGGCTAGATTTAGCAAGCGGGGTTATAAACTACGCGCTACCCGCTATATTACTCATAGCCCTATCGAATTTATACTACAAGAACTAGCGCGAGTTTAATTCTCTTCTTATAAGGGTGATAATATCTATATAATTAACGAGGTTAGTAGTTTCCTCTGCTTCTATTAGAATAATATAGCCTAGCTGCTATCCTCTTAGGATTATTATTAGCCTATCCGTTATATTTTATATGAGGATAAGCTTAGGGTTATCTGCTATAACTATTATATTAACTATACTAATATAACTAGATTGAAACTACTAAGTATTAGAGCCTTGCTAGCTTGACTTAGGGAGGTTAATAAAGCTAGTTATAATAAATATATCACTCTGCAGGGGAATAACTACGGTATAGGCATTATTAACTCGTCTAGTTACTAGGTGCTATCTCCTAAACTAGACTAGATACTACATTCTATATACTAAGCGGAACTTAATTATACCCTTATTAAAGTCTATAACTAGCCCGTGATCTTTATAGAACGGTGTTCCTAATAGAAGATTCGCTCTGAGGGTGTTTATAACTCTAGCTATAATAATAACGTGGCTATTAATCTCCACGTTACTAACGGTGCCTAGGATATAGAAGTTAAATATAACCTGCTCTATTACCTAAAAGGTTAAGTCTATTGCATTTATCCTCCGTAGTTCTATTATTTAAAACGTAGGATTCCGCATAAAGCGTAGCACCTAATTCCTATTAACTAGAGTTATTAAGGCGCTTATATTAATATAGACTTCCTCTAGGCTAGCTATATTATCGCTTTTTATATTAAGGCGGAGATATATCCGTTTAGCTAGTATTATTCGTTTTACTAGTTTTACCTAGGTGTTGATAATTTAGTTTTTCTTAAGTAATACCTATGCGTTATTTGCTAGGGGAATTGCGATAAGACCTGCGAAATTCACTATATTATTAATATAATATATAGTAGAGTCTATAACTGAAGTAGTTAGGGAGATCGCTAGCGGGCTTCTCGCTATAACTATAATATCCGTCGTCTAGCCTGCTATTTCCTCTTTATATAGTTGCTCTAATAAGGCAGCTGAATCGTGGGGGACTTCCTGTATATCTAGCAGGATATAGCTACTATTAATAAGGTTATTAATATTATAGTTATTATTATGATCCTCCTATATATAATAGGCGTCTGAGTCCATCTAGCCTAGTCTATTATATTTTATATAACGTTGAAAACCCGGGTTTCTCTATAGCTAGTTCTATAGGTAGCGATCTTTCTAGTTTTAATAGTTATTAGAGCGCTAGAAGCGTTGCTGAGGTTAATAGCGTTATTAGGGTTGCGGATTATTATGATTATCCCGTTAGAAGTCTCGGTTATTCCGTTATCCCTTATTACTATTCTATATTGCATTATTAGATTCTTCTGATATATAGTTAACGCTAATTAGCGCCTGGAGTCTGCGCTAAATTGCTTTGCGTTTTTTCTTAGCTATATTAAGGTAATCCTCGAGAGTATTACTAGTAGTTAGTTCGTCTAGGAATTACTAAAGCTCTAGGTTGATTATATTATAGAAGATCGTTAATAGCTAGCTAACTATAGATATTAGTCCTATTTACGCTCTGCTATATTTGAAGTAGTTTTAGGTAAAGTTATAAATATCTCTATCTCCCTTGAGGTCTTCTATAGTAAACTTATGCATAGCGATCTATTAGATAGACTCCTATTAGATTAGCATAAAACGTCTCCTAATAGTATTATATAGGGCGTGATATCCTACGCAGAGGTAGTTCTATTATTTAATTAGCCCGAGTTAGTATTCCTACTAGCTAAGTGCTTTCCCTTATAGTAGAGAGCTCTAATTCTATATAATCTCTAAAGCTATAGCTAGGCTAGTAGTTTTAGCATCTAGGCTAGAGATCTATAGATCTATCTCCTTATAATATAGAATATCCTAGTTATAAAAGACGGGCTCTATGCTATACTTCTTATTAATATCTAGCTAAAAAATACTATACTATTAGGTAAATCTACCTTCCTATCGAGTTCCTATAGGCTACTACGCCCTAGTATTAGCCTCGAGCTAGCTAAATACTCAAAGGAGTAAAGCTTTAAGACCCTAGGCTAGTAGCTCTAGATAGGGCCCCTAGGATAATAGTAAAAATATTAGTAGTAGCGCTAAATTCTACTTTAGCAGCTAGGTCCTCCCTACTAATATATCCTACTTCAGCAGACCTATAGTAATATCGTGAAGAATTTGCGGTATTCTATAGATTTTTCGCTCTAATAGTCCTGCAATAGTATCTTCTAGCGCTATAACTCGTAGTTCAGGGTTTTTTCCGCTCCTATTATAAATATTATTTACTATAGCTCTTGCTTTAATAGGAGGTCCTAGGGGTTTAATATTTAATTAGCTAGACTAGATAGGAGTTATAACTCTTTTATCTCTCGGGGGTAGAAGGGTGATTCTCTTGCTAGCTCTATAAAGGCTTTCTTCTCTAGATAGGGGTATAAAAAGTACTACTATTACTAGAATATCCCTTATAGCTGCGATTGCGTTAATAATGCTAATTAATATAGTTATATAGTTATTAGGCTCGAGTATCTAGTAATAGTATAAATTAGCTTTTGCCTTCTAGCTTATGTCGACGATATCTATATAGGGTATATAGTTATTATCCTATTCGAGAGAAGCGAGGTTCGCTATCTAGTTGCGAAATTATTCGCTAAGGCTAAGGGTAAAGTTATAGTCCTCATAAGCCTGCTAGAAACTATAGAGCTTATAAGCCTCGTTATAGTATCCGATTCTAGCTATATCTCCTATATTATAATATTCCTCTATAAGAGAGGGATTACTATGCTAATTTAATATTAAACTCGAATAGTTAGCTATATAAGTCGATAGTTAAGACCTCTATCTCTTTAACTGCTTTAACTTCCTTCCTTTTAGTATATAAATACTTTTAGGAGGGGGTTTTAAGGTTAAGTCTGAGTCCTCTACCTTATTACAAGTCTTTATAATATAAGGGAGGTCTTAGATAAGGAAAAAAGAATAGGTCGTACTACTAGATATTATAGTCTTCCTACTAGCCTAGGGCTATAGTAGGGGTTGCTAAGACTACGAGTAAAATAAGGAAAAGAGCAATATAAGAGTAAATAATAATAAATAGTATAATAGGTAATTATAGGTATATCGTAATATATTCTATAATAGCCGAGCCTCCTAAGCTTATCTGCTAGAAGTCTCCTACTTAAAGGATGGGCGTTGAGCCTAACCCTGGTTACATGGAATACCACGTGATGGCTAACTATATCACCAAAAGGCGTGTGACAAATATAATAGAGTATAAATAGGACTAACGTCTATAATTAGCTAGCTATTAATAATCTTCTATAATATAATCAACCTAGAGCTTTAGCGATTCCTAGATAAACTAACTACTAGCAATACTCTCGAGGATTACTTTAATATAGCTAAGAAAAAACGCAAGGTAGTTTAGCGCAGACTCTAGGTGCTAATTAGTATTAACTATATAATAGAAGAATCCGATGAAATAATATAGACTAATAATGAGGGACTATAATAGAATAACTAAGACTTCTAACGGGATAATCGTAATAATCTGCAACCCTAATAACGTTATTAACCTTAGTAGCATTCAGAGCCTTAGCAACGCTTCTAGCGCTCTAATAACTATTAAAACTAAAAAGATCGCTACCTATAGAACTAGCTATAGAGAAACCTAGGTTTTCGATATTATATAAAATATAATAGACCAGGATAGACTAACTCAGACGCCTATTATATATAGGAGGATTATAATAATAACTATAATATTAATAACCTCGTTAATAGTAGCTATATCCTATTAGATATATAGGAAGTCCCCTACGATTTAGCTACCCTATCGGAGCAACTATATAAAGAGGAAATAGCAGGCTAGATAATAGATATTGCATTCATAATAAGAAGCCTGCTAGCGAGCTCCCTAACTACTTCGGTTATAGACTCTACTATATACTATATTAATAATATAGTGAATTTCACAGGTCTTATTGCAATTCCTCTAGCGAATAATATATAGGTATTACTTAAGAAAAACTAAATTATTAACGCCTAGGTGAAACTAGTAAAATAAATAATACTAGCTAAATAGATATATCTCCGCCTTAATATAAAAAGTAATAATATAGCTAGCCTAGAGGAAGTCTATATTAATATAGGCGCCTTAATAACTCTAGTTAATAGAAACTAGGTGCTATGCTTTATGCGAAATCCTATATTTTAAATAATAGAATTATAGAAGATAAATATAGTAGATTTAACCTTTTAGGTAATAGAGCAGGTTATATTTAACTTCTATATCCTAGGTATTATTAATAACGTAGAGATCTATAGCTATATTATTATTATAGCTAGAGTTATAAATACCCTTAGAACGAATCTTTTGCTAGGAATACCGTTCTATAAAGATCACGGGCTAGTTATAGACTTTAATAAGGGTATAATTAAATTCCGCTTAGTATATAGAATATAGTATCTAGTTTAGTTCAGGAGATAGCATTTAGTAACTAGACGAATTAATAACGCCTATATTATAGTTATTCCCCCGTAGAGCAATATATTCGTTATTACTAGCTTTATTAACCTCCCTAAGTTAAGCTAGTAAGGCTCTAATACTTAGTAGTTTCAATCTAGTTATATAGGTATAGTTAATATAATAGTTATAGCAGATAACCCTAAGCTCGTTCTTATGCGAAATATAATAAATAGGCTAATAATAGTCCTAAGAGACTAGCAGCTAGGCTATATTATCCTAATAGAAGTAGAGGAGATAGCTAACCTTATTAACTATATAGATATCGTTACCCTTATAAGAGGAGAATCAAACTCGCACTAGTTCTTGCAATCTAAATTCAATAGAGCTATAGGTAATATAGCAGCTAGCGCGTAGTTTATAACCCTACTTGCTAAATCTAGCCTAGGACTACCTCGTTAAGTGGATAATATTCTATCTTATAGAATATCTAAGCTAAAAGATATCCTAGTTATATATAATAAGGATAGAGTTGAGATCTGCAATTAGGATGCGGTTTTTGCTAGTAGACTTAAGGAAATCCTCGATAACTGAGATATCTACTATAATAAGGAGATTATACCTATGATAGATAACTAATATATATATATTAAGCTCGTTAAAGGGTAGCAAAACCAGAAGGCTATAGTAAAGCCTTACCCCCTTAGCACTAAAGACCTCGAAGTTATTAAGAATATCTATAGTAAGATATATACTAATAGTAAGATAGTATAGGGTAATAGGCTAATCCTAGTTGTTTATCTGCTCTTCGTTATATAACGAGTAGTTAATAATATAAAAAAAGGCAGGGTTATTATTAACCTCCGCCCTCTTAACTAAATCACTATCCTAGATATATACCCGCTTCCTAACTAAGATAATATAATAGATACCCTTAGAGGGAAGAAATATATAATATTTAACGCTACTAGGTTCTTCTACTAACTGCTAATCTACTTAAGATATTTAATAGGATAGTAGTAATAAATCCCTATGGTATCGAGGTTTCTAATATTATCCTTATAGGATTTAAGAACTCGCTAGCCTACGCCTAGCGTTTCATAGATCGCCTCCTATATAACTATAGGTACTTTGCTCGAGTATATATTAATAATATTATTATCTTTAGTAATAATAACGAGGATTATCTCTAGTATATCAATATTATCCTCAAGCTCTTTAAGAATAACTACCTTTATATTAGACCTAAGAAGTCCTTTATAGGATTTCCTAAAATAAGACTCCTTAGTTATATAGTAAATACTAATAGTATTAAACAAATAGAGGATAGGATCGTAGCTTTTAAGAACCTCTACTTCCTGAAAACTCTTTATAATATTAAGAGATACCTCGGAATAGCTAGATAGCTATAATATAATATACCCTAGTATAATATTATTATAATACTACTATAGGATAGAAAGACCCGTCTTATTGCAGAACTCTGTAATAAAAATATACTTCTTAATAGTCTATTAAAAGCAGTTTGAATAAAGAGGGTCTAAAAGGTATTATTTAAGCTAATACTAAGCGAGCAAGAGGTGTAGAACGCCCTCTAAGAGAATCTCTATAACTAGGTTATAAGATATTACTATAACCTAAATAAGCTTATATTTTTTAGAGACCGCCTATTTTTCCTATGTCGGCGCTACTACATTTCCTGTGGTCTGTGCACGCGCGCCCCACTTCAGCAAATCCTTAATATCCGATTAGCTAGGATTACCTAATAATTAACTGAGTTATTAAATAGTTCGAAAAGACTATAGCAAACGCGTTTTTAGCTAGTTTCGCTAGTTTCGCTAATTAACGCCTAAATCGCTCAAATCCGACGTCTTTTTAATTAATGCTATTCTTTCTGCCTATTACCTAATCGGGTTAATTGCCCTAGTAATCCTATATATCCCATTAGTCTAATCTCATCCGCTACGGGCCCGACTAGCACTCCGACCTCTCCGAGGCTAGGCAGCCTCGCTAATAACGTCTCTAGCGCGTCGACGACTAGCGCGTCGAGAGGCATCGCGATATTAGTAATAGTAGTAGTAGTAGTAGTAGTAATATTTTTTTTCGCGCTGCGATCGCAATCGAATTAATAGAAAAAAACGGCTTAGTTCGAAAAATAAGCTACTAACCTGATCTAACTAATAAGAGGCCTCATATGAGGTGAAGTAGGGCGCGCGTGCATAGACCACAGGAAATATAGTAGCGCCGACATAGGAAAAATAGGCGGTCTCATTTTTTAAGGTTAATGCCTATAAAGGTGGTTTTAAGCTTATAGTATTCTAACTAAATATTCTATAGAATAGTACTAATATATCTAGCAAAGATATCGCATAAATCTATATCTAACTAATGCTTTTTCTATCTAAGGTTATATCACCCTTAGAAAAGCAATACTTTGCTATAGAGGTAGAGGTAGTAGTAGTAGTATAGGTTATAAAAAAGCTCTATAAGCTCGTGTAATTAAATAAGCACTTTATATAAATTCTTATAGATTATGCAGCTATAAAGGGAATTCTTATATATACCTCGCTATAGACTATAGACCTTAATAAGGCTAACCTATAGCTCGTAAGCGCTACGAACTACTTATTATAATTTAACCTTAATATTACCTATATATTAGGGAAGCTTAACGTTATCCCTAACGCCCTCTCGCGCCTACTATTACTTATAGCCTCAAGCTAAGCTAATAGGTTTGAGGATAGCGACGTTCTTATAGAAATAACTTATAATAATAATAATAACGACGTAGGATTTATAAGCATAGTTAACTAGGCAGCTGAGAAGTCCTAAGCCTATGGAGTAATAGGGGAGATAACTATAAGCATTTCGGAGGACTTTATCGCTAAGATTATAAATAATTATACTAATAATACGAGGTATAGTAAAATTCTCAAATAACTCCGATCCTAGCAAAAGAAACCGGATAAGTAGTAGTTACTATTTAATACTACTACTAAGGAAAATAGTACTAGAGCTGCTAGGAGGGCTCTAAAATGCTATTAAATAACTCCTTAGAGTCTATCGCTAGAAGGGCTTATCCTTTATATAGCTACTAATAGCACCTAGAGACTCTATATCCTATATAAGTTAGTACTTGCGATTCTCCGCCTTAGCTATAATAAAAAATACTACTTTAGTATAGACCGTATAATAGTAGAAATATCGACTTTTTAGTTTTATAATAAGAAGTCGCTCATAAGATAATATATTGCCTACTATAACTAGTGCAAAGAGAACTAAATCGACTGCTAAAGGCTACTAGGATAGCTATAACCTATCCCTATTATAGATATTCCTAAGCACTAGCGGGTTTACCTAATCCTCTCTATAGCCTAGCTATATAAGCTAGCTTAGGGAGAAGACCCGTTTAACCGCGAGACTTAGCTGCTGAAGCCTATTAAGGTTAATAGTAGTGAGGAGTAGGAACTTAACTATATTATTAAATAAAGAGTCTTATAGAGGAGTTATAAACCTACTATTAAATACCTTATCTAGTAGAAAGGCTTTATAGCAAAAGACGATACCTAGGAATAAAGAGACTCCCTATTACCTAATATAAGCGATCTTATTAACGAGTATAATGCTAAATTCCCTTTTAACTAGGATAATAAAAGAGCTATAAGAAGGTGTCGGAATAACTATCCTGCGCAGGTAATAGTACCAGAAAGATAGGGTTCTTCCGTAATACTATAGTTATTCGTGATATCTATCTATCGTATATTTGGTGGTTATATTAGCTATATAGGCAGTCCTTATATATAGGGTCCTGGCCCTCCTATTAGTTAAATCGGCGCAATAGGTAGGTCCGAATAGCCCGATGTAGCGCTAGTCGGGTTAGTAACGAACCGCCTACTAGGCTTCTAATACTAGCAGTCTTTTATTACTACTAGCCCCTACCCTATAATAGCCTATATTCGTTGAAATAACCACTAAATAGCAACTACTTATAAAAGGGGCCTAAATAGCCTAATAACCGCAGTTTTTACACGTTTTATTATTATCCCCCGATATGCTATATATCCCCGGTTTTACTGCGCGCAGGGCCCCGGCTACTATCGAACGACCTACCCCTCTATCTATATTATCGCCTTATTATTATTAATAAGCCGTTAGAGGGCTTTATTCAGCATTAACTTCATAAGTCCGTTAGCCGGGTTATTATTACTATAGATCTAGCAGATCTCCGCGATCTCGTAGCGCTTATATAACTACTATAGCGCTATTATATCGATCATAAGGCGCTTTTCTTTCGTTATACCTAGCTTAACGAGGCACTTATATAGCGAACACGAGTCGGTATAAATAATAGTTGATATTAACAGTAGATCTAGTTAATCGGAGACCTTTTAGAGGGTTATTACGATCGCATAGGCTATATTAACGCTAGCGACTATGCTATAGATCTCCGAGGCTAGTATGCTACGGGTAATGCGTTTTAACTTCGTTAAGCTATAGTAGATAATATTACTATTAATTTTGAACGTATTAATAGCCTTATTATTATTAGCCTTATTAGCTAGTATAATAATAAAACCTAGTTATAACGATAAGTCGTCGTTATTAGCAAAAGATCTATTAATAAAAATAAATAGTTCCGTAATAGCGAGGTTAAGCGGGATAAAACTGAGGCCTCTATTGAGGGATTGCAACTACTAGAGTATTCGCTAGTTGAGGGTTCTAACGTCGTTAACTATAGGGTTTTGCTATTATATAGTAATAGATAGGTTAAAATAGGCCTCGGGTTAGCAAATTAATGCGATATATGCGCTATAAGCGCGTTATTTAACGTATTGCTACTTTCGGATAGCTTCATCAGCAGAGGGGTTGATAGGGTGTAACTTAAGCCCTTAGTCCTTTTGGCGGAGGGTGAGGGTATTACTATTATTAATCGTTACGATCCTACTATTAAATATAAGGGGGTTATTAATAGCGAGGGTCTGCTTAGGTTTAGCTAAAAAGCTAGCTTTAGTTAATTCAGCGTCCTCAAGGGCGGAAAATATATCGTTTAATAGGCTTAATATATCATTAGTTTATATACCTATAATAGCAAAAGATAGGTTATTTTTTAATAATATAAGCAGGCAGGGGTTAAATAACGAAGTCTCTATCTCGAGCCTCTCTTTATAATAATAGCTATATATAGCCTACTAATAAATACTAGCCTCGGCGATACTATAGAGGGGTTTTATAACCTCTATAATAGTATTATCGGGGTATTTATACCATATTTAGATAGGTATTTTAGCGAGGATAGGGCGGGCGAGATAGGTAGTAGACTAGATATAGGCTTAGGTAATATTGCAGATCTAAAGGGTTTTGCTATTAGCTAATAATAATAGGGCGATTATAAAAATTAGCTATTAACTAGCTCTTTAGATTATAGGGGCCTAGGTTAAAATAGCTTCTTTACTATTATTAGCATAGCTCTAAATAATAAGTCTCGACTTCTTATAAGGCTAGGTTATCTTACCCTTAACCTTATTAATAATATAAGAGCGGAAAATCCAGATCCTATTATAGCAAGTAGGGTTATATCTAACGAAGTTAAATATACCTCGTTCGATAAGGGATTCGATCTTTTATTAGGTTAACTACTCAAAAGGCTCTCTAGGGGTTATAATCACGCTATTATTATATAACTTAATAGCGAGGTTGTAATTAGATTGCTCTTTAGCGGATAAGAAGGCCTCGTTAGTAGTAGTAATATCCGTTTTAATAAAGAGTATGATTAAAGTCGGACCCAGCGCTGGGTTGTAGTAGGGCTAGCTTTAGTGCTATAGTAGGGCGGGAGCTGCGTTATTAGTAATAATAATAGTATCATAGACTTCCTTAGTTACCCTATAGGGGGTTGCGGTCCTATTATTATTACTATTAGGTTTTATTAGCGGGTTAGTCGACTAGTAGTAAGGTTTAATAATAGTCGACTAGAAGGATTTCAGCCCGTTAGGTAGTTAAACTATGCATTTATAGCTATCGTTAGAGATAAGCTAGTAAGGGCCCTTCTAGCTATCTTTTTCGCACTATACTCTAACCTCCGACTAGAGAGGTAGGCTTAATATAGGCTTGGTTATAAGGCTATTTCTAGCTATAATAGCCTTATTAACCTAACGACTAGCATAGAGTTAGCAGATCTTATTAGTAGCCTTCCGTATAGCTTAGGCATATTATATAATTAATAGCAAGGGTGCTAAATTATCTATTAAGCGTAGGTAGGCTCCGAATACTAGCAGGGTTAGTACTAGGCCGTTAGGCCTAGCGATATTATTAATAGCTTTTATAGCTATTTAGAGGGTAATATCGGGGTTAGCAGAGGGATCTTCCGCCTGGATAATCTTATAGGCCTGGCGTAATAGCTTATAGTATTATTCGACCTTCCTAATACTATTATAAGCCTTAACTAGGACCTCTTTTATAGAGATCGCTATTTTTCACATAGATTAGCAAAATTTAGTAGATCGAAAGGAGGTGCTAGCATTAGTAACTATCTAGTTAGGTAGGCCTTAGTATATATCGATCTAGCAGAGCCGAAGGGTCTACTATATAGTTTTAGTAGATATATCCTTTATAAAGCGTGCTATATTAAATATAGTAGCTATATTAATAATATAGAGGGTAGGGTAGTTGCTATTGAGATATATAATATTAATAACGACCTCGTAGTTGAAATTATAGTCGTCTTTTATTATAAACTTAAACCAATAGGGGCTACTACTATGGAGTTAGTAGTAGTAGTAAAACTTCGTTAACTTATTAATAACGTCGATATTAACGGGGTAGCTAGCGCGCTAGAGGACTTTATGGAGTTATTAGATAGATAGGTAGCTAAAACGACGGTAGATATAGCGTAATTCGATATTAGTAAGGTTATAGCTTACGATAGCCTCTTCCGGGTTAGTTATAAACTATAGGTAGCCCTATAGTTATATAACCGGGGTTGTGAGGTCGTTACGAATAAGTTAGTTAGCGATATTATCGAATCTTATGCTAAGTCGGTCTATATCATAAAGGGATAATAGGAAAGGGGTATTTATTAGTATTATATAGAAGGTTATATCGCTAAAAGGGGTTATAATAACTATTATTCCGAGGGATTTGATAGGGTCGGCGCTACTAAAGCGGATCGAGGCTGCCCCGGCTATAGAGGGGTTAAGTTAGCAGTTAACCCTCTTTTATAGGGCTAGAAACTATAGGTAACCCCTAGTTAAATATTAGGCTGCGCTAGAGTCGGGGATAATCCCTCTAAATATAGTTAATAAGTAATAGTTAGTAATATATATCGCAACGGGGTTATTGTTTTTATTAACTAACGCGTTATAAGAGGGTTTAACGTAGTTAATCGCATAGAGGGTTGACTAGTTAGCTAAGCGAGTTATCACATTACTACTATTAACTGCGGTGGGTTAGCTGAAATAGGTAGTAATAAGGAAGGCCTCGTCGGTGCTATTAATCTCGTTGCTATTATTATTAATAAATAACAACTAGTAAAAGAGGGTAATAGGGTTATTAATAACGGAGGGGTTAGCCGTAGTAGCTACGAGGTCTTCGATACCCTTATACCACGCTAAAAACTAGTGATATTCAGCGGGGTTAGCGTTGTTTTGGACATATTAGCTGCTCTTGAACTTGCTATAAGCTTTATAGCGATCGTTATTAGTATATTTCATCGACTAATAGCTAGGTTTGCTATAAATATAGCACTTTTTAGCTCTTACTGCGTTATTAAGGCTATTACTAGCCGTATAGGGCCTAAAATGATTCTTTCGGCTATTACTATAGTAGGTATAGTCGGTCTAATAGACCCTAGTCCTATCGTTATTTTCAGCGATATATTAGGCTATAGGCCGGGTTATTATTAAAATAGCTAAATATAACTAGCTAAGGACCCCTTCTATTAATTTAGCAGGGTTAAAGAGGCAAAAATAGTACTCTTCGACCCCTTAGCAGGTATTAATAATATAGTCCTATAAGATGAGATCGGAGTAGTAGGCTAGCGGTAAAGCTCGTTAGACCTTAGTTATATAGTTAATAAGGATCTCTAAGCACTCTATCCTCGTTTTAGAGGGGTTATTATAGATAACCTAGGTTAATATAGCCTAGCGCTACTCCGTTAGGTAGGCCTAGCGGGTATCGTAGGATTCGAAGTAGTTATAGAGTTTCTTAACTATAGCTAGGAGGCTTAACTAGGCGCTGCTAAGTCGGTTAAAATAGTAATTATAGGCTTAGCCTTTTAATATAAGGGGGAGGGCGCTAGCAGCTTGCAATTGCTAGATCCCGACCTTCTCATAGATATCCCGAAAGATAGTTAATTTTGCCTCTAAGATGTTATATTTAGCGCTGCTATACTTTATATTATTAATATAAAGCTTAGCTAGATCTATTAACTGCTTTAGCATAGCTAGGAGGCTATTATAGCCTATATCCTAGTTATTATTAACTACGCTATCTCCGCTAGTGGGCATAGTTTTTACTAGTGCCGTCGTGGGAGGGGCCTATAGCTGCAGGGTTTTTGGTTTAGCGCGGAAGTCGTGGGTATTGCCGGCTTGGGCGAGGCTATCGTCAGGCCTCGTGAGATAGGGCAGGCGCGCAAGCGTAACTGGTACTAATATCTCGCGAATAAACGTCGGGTCGTTAGCGAGATATCGTGGGAAGTCGTCTATATGGCCAGTCCTTGCATGTGGGGTCCTGGCCCTCCTATTGGTTAAATCGGCGCAATAGGTGGGTCCGAACGGCCCGACGTGGCGCCGGTCGGGTCGGCGACGAACCGCCTACTGGGCTTCCAACAGAAGGCGTATACCTTATATATAACTAAATAGTTTTCCTATCCCTTTAATAGGATAAATATATCTATCCTAAATTAATATTAGGACTGCAAGTTTTCCCTTTATTATTGCTAATTTTACTATTAACTACTCTTCCCTCGATCTCTCTATCTTATATTAAAATAAATAGGAAGGAATAGAGGGTACTAACTCTTATATACCTTCTTTATTAACTCCTATTATAAAATTTTTTTTATACCTTCCTTTCTATTTACTATACCTACCTACTTTTTATTTTAGGCGCGCTTATACCCTTTATTTATTTACTTCTCTCCTATATATTAACTATTACCCAATAGACCTCCTATAATAAGTAATAATATTATCCCAATCTGCTAAATATAGCCTCCTAAACGCTAGCCTAACTAATACTACTATAATAATAGCTTCTAAAGGTAAGGAAGTTACTAATAACTACGAGGTCCTATCCTCTTACCTATCTAATAATAGTAGCAGCTAAGATAAGGGTGCTAACCCCTAGAATAATGAGGTGCTTAACCCTATCTCCCTGCGCTAAAGTAGTAATAACTAAAGTAGTAATAACTAAGTTAGTAACTATAGTATTAACCTTAGCACTCTAGTTAAGACTTATAAGTCTGCTACTAAGAAGAAGAAGTCCTATAAGGACTATAAGAAGGGTAAATAGGCAGCTAAGAAGAACTTCTTTACTATAGATACTAAGACCTAATGCGAGGAGGTTATTAATAATAATACTAATAATGTTTAGAATAATAATACCTAAGCTACTAAGCTAGTCTATATTATTACTAGTACTACTACTAATATCGAGGAGCCCGCCCTAGCTAAAACTATAGCTACTACCCCTCGTAAGACTCCTAAGAAGGGCTACCCTAGCCCTATAGCCTAGCGCTAGCAGATTAATAAGGCAAAGGCTCGTATAAATAACGCTTTTCTATACTACCCTAATATAATCCTTATTAAGGAGATCGAGAAAATCCTTAATAATATCGAGCCTTTTAAGAATATATCTTTTAACCTCTATATTAGATATATCTAGGATACCCTTAAGCGAGTATATAATATATATATTAATAATAATACCTATAGTAAGCTTCTCCCTAGTTATACCTAGGTCCTCGCTATATACTTTTATAATACCTATAGTTATACTAATAGAATTATTACTAGTAACCTTATTATAATAAACTATATCGACCTCCTTTCTATCGCCCTACTTATTAATATTAGTAATATTACTACTATAGACCTATTAGCCTATAAGGATGCTAAAAACGCAAAGGACCTCGCTAATAAGGCTGAGGGTAATATTAATACTATTATTAATAGCATTTAATAGGGAATCCTTCCTCGCTTCGATACTATAGAGGCTAATATAGCTAATATAAATAATATTAATATTAATACTATTAGCAAGCGTCTTACTAAACTTAAGAATAATAGTATATCTAAGCAGGTAGTTACTAATAAGATTCGCGCAGCTATTAATATAATTAAGACTAAGGAGATCGCAAGCCTTCGCACTAAGATTACAAACCTCTATACTATAATCGAGGGTCTCTAGAGCACTAGCAATAAGCAACCTATACCTAGCAATACTAGTAATAATAGTACTACTAAGCGCTAGTAGATATCTAAGTTTAATATACTCCTCTATAAGTATAACGCTTAATTAATAATATTATAATAATTTCTAGTAATTAGGATATAAAGAAGGAGAGAAGGGAATATTAAGTATATATATCCTAGATTAATAGAAATAGTAATTAGGATAATTACTTTTTAAAAAGGGGTATATATTATACGCCTTTTAGTAATATAATTTGCTATTGCATAGTATTCTATATAACTATAGTTAGGCTTAATACCTATTCTTTGAGTAGGAGACTTCTAGTAGATAGCTTAGAAGGCTTGGCTATTATAGAATATATTACGATATACCTATAATTACCTATTATACTATTTATTATTATTCACGCTTATATTGCTC
This sequence comes from Colletotrichum sansevieriae, assembly GCA_026260285.1. NCBI lineage: Eukaryota > Fungi > Ascomycota > Sordariomycetes > Glomerellales > Glomerellaceae > Colletotrichum > Colletotrichum sansevieriae. The sequence continues at coordinate 34,082 of JAOQIF010000057.1, read as the reverse complement.
TTTTCCTTGTTTTACTCGCAGTCTTAGCGACCCCTACTATAGCCCTAGGCTAGTAGGAAGACTGTGATAATAAGAATCTTAATACTTATATACGCACCTCTAATAATTTAGTAGCATAACTAGGTAATAATCTACTAGTAATAAATTTGCTTCAACTAGATAATCTACTAAGCGAAAGCTATTATTAATATCTAATAAACGATTTATTAACCTCTTATATATACCCTTTTAGCGTTATTAGATAACTACTATACTCCCTATAAGATTACCTATCCCGCACCTACTATATAATAATTTAAATCTCGCTATTAGATATTAACCCTTTTAGAATATTTATCTCACGTATTTATCCAGGCAGTCTGCCCTCTTATACCCCTTCTACTTATAGCTAAAGAATATTAAGTAGTTAGATATTATAGGTTATATGCTAGGGCTAAATATAGGCTAGTTCTAAGTAGGTCCCTATATTACGCTATTAATTAGTTAGTAAGGCATTAGGCTCTAGGAACCTCGCGTTGCCTTATGGCTAGAGCCCTGCTAGCCTGCTTTTTAGCCTGCCCTTGCTACTAGGGGCCCCCTTAGGGTATGCTCTTCTCCTATATCCTATCGCCTGCGAGATAACGTCGGTACATATAGCCTACAAAAAGGCCCCCTTTTTCCCCCTCACTATATTAGGTATATCTAGCTACGTTATATTAGCCTACGAATTTATATGCTATATATAGCTAAATTATTATTTTAAGCTATTACTATAATAGATTCTAACGATTCCAATACTTCTATAAGCTCTGCGAAGTTATATATATTCATATTACTACCTAAAGACCTCTCTATAGCATATACTATAGAGTATACGCCGGAGAAGTATAATAATATAACTATTTAGCCCTGAGAACCTCTAGAGGTTAAACCTAGCATCCTAGGAGAGTTTATACCTCTTGAAATACTACGCTAGCCTATAGAGGTATAGGAACTTCCCTAGAAGCTATTAGATCTCTTCCGAGAGTTCGTACTAGTAGACCTCATAAGCTAGTAGGTAGAATAAACTAATATAATATTACCCTCTATAAAGTTCAAGCTTCTATAGAAGTTATTTTAAAGTTATTAGTAGAAGCTAACTTCTATAAGCGAAATCTACCTCTTCTTAGGTATTATTATTTATATAAGATTATATCCTAAATCTTAAATAACTAGATATTAGTTAATTAGCTAAGAGAAGGAGGATCCTATCTATCCTTTTACCCGATATATTATAAGAGACTACTTCTGACTCCTCCTCTAGTAGCTCTAAATATTCGATATTTCAAAAGTCTCTAACCTAGCACTACTAGTATAGGGTTAGCGCTAGCCCTGTATGTTACACGCCTTTTGGTGATATAGTCGGCTACCGCGTAGCATTCCACGTAACCATAGTTAGGCTTAACGCCTATCCTTTAAGTAGGAGACTTCTAGCAGATAGCTTAGAAGGCTCAGCTATTATAGAAGATATTACTATATATCTATAATTACTTATTATACTATTTATTATTATTCACGCTTATATTGCTCTTTTCCTCGTTTTACTTATAGTCTTAGCAACCCCTACTATAGCCCTAGGCTAGTAGGAAGACTATAATATCTAGTAGTATAACTTATCTCTTTTTTTCCTTATCTAAGACCTCCTTTATATTATAAAGACTTATAATAAGGTAGAGGACTTAAACTTAACCCTAAAACCTCCTCCTAAAAGTATTTATATATTAAAAGGAAGGAAGTTAAAGAAGTTAAAGAGATAGAGGTCTTAACTATTAATTTATATAGCTAACTATTCGAGTTTAATATTAAATTAATATAGTAATCCCTCTCTTATAGAGGAATATTATAATATAAGAGATATAGCTAGAATTAGATATTATAATAAGGCTCGTAGGCTTTATAGTTTCTAGCAGGCTTATAAGGATTATAACTTTACCCTTAGCCTTAGTAAACGATTTTATAACTAGATAGCAAACCTCGCTTCTCTTAAATAGGATAATAACTATATACTCTATATAGATATTATTAATATAAGCTAGAAGGCAAAAGCTAATTTATGCTATTATTAGATACTCGAGCCTAATACCTATATAGCTATATTAATTAGCGTTATTAATATAATTTTAACTATAAGGGATACTCTAGTAATAGTAGTACTTTTTATGCCCCTATCTAGAGAAGAAAGCCTTTATAGAGCTAGCAAGAGAATCACCCTTCTGCCCCCGAGAGATAAAAGAGTTATAACTCCTATCTAGTCTAGCTAGTTAAATATCAAACCCCTAGGACCTCCTATTAAGGCAAGAGCTATAGTAAATAATATTTATAATAGGAGTAGAAAAAACCCCGAATTATAAGTTATAGTACTAGAAGATACTATTATAGGACTATTAGAGTAAAAAATTTATAGAATACTATAAATTCTTTATAATACTACTATAGGTCTACTAAGGTAGGACCTATTAATAAAGAGGACCTAGCTACTATAGTAGAATTTAGCGCTACTACTAATATTTTTATTATTATCCTAGGAGCTCTACCTAGAGCTACTAGCCTAGGGTCTCGAGGCTTTACTACTTTAAGTATTTAGCTAGCTCGAGGCTAATACTAGGATATTATAGCTTATAGGAACTTAATAGGAAGGTAGATTTGCTTAATAATATAGTATTTTTTAGCTAGATATTAATAAGAAGTATAATATAGAGCCTATCTTTTATAACTAGGATATTCTATATTATAAGGAGATAGATCTATAGATCTCTAGCCTAGATATTAAAACTACTAGCTTAGCTATAGCTTTAGAGATTATATAGAATTAGAGCTCTCTACTATAAGGAAAAGCACTTAGCTAGTAGGAATATTAACTCAGGCTAATTAAATAATAGAACTACCTCTACGCAGGATATTATACCCTATATAATACTATTAGGAGATATTTTATGCTAATCTAATAGGAGTCTATTTAATAGATTACTATATATAGGTTTACTATAGAAGACCTTAAGGGAGATAAAGATATTTATAACTTTACCTAGAACTATTTTAAATATAATAGAGCATAGATAGGACTAATATTTATAATTAGTTAGCTATTAATAATCTTTTATAATATAATTAACCTAGAGCTTTAGTAATTCCTAGACGAACTAACTACTAGTAATACTCTCGAGGATTACCTTAATATAGCTAAGAAAAAACATAAGGCAGTTTAGTATAGACTCTAGGCGCTAATTAGCATTAACTATATAGCAGAAGAATCTAATAATATAATATAGACTAATAATAAGGGGCTATAATAGAATAACCGAGACTTCTAATAGGATAATCGTAATAATCCGCAACCCTAATAACGTTATTAACTTTAGCAACGCTTCTAGCGCTCTAATAACTATTAAAACTAGAAAGATCGCCGCCTATAGAACTAGCTATAGAGAAACCTAGGTTTTTAATATTATATGAAATATAATAGACTAGGATAGACTAACTCAGACGCCTATTATATATAGGAGGATTATAATAATAACTATAATATTAATAACCTCGTTAATAGCAGCTATATCCTACTAGACGTATAGGAAGTCCCCTACGATTTAGCTGCCCTATTAGAGCAACTGCACAAAGAGGAAATAATAGGCTAGATAACGGACGTCGTATTTATAGCGAAAAGCCTGCTAGCGATCTCCCTAACTGCTTTTGTGGCGAATGAGATGAGGCACAAAAGTGGATCCACAATTGCTACGCTGCAATTGTGGCTTAAGTACGTACTTCGCAACAGCTTTAGTTATAGACTCTATTATATATTATATTAATAATATAGTGAATCTCGCAGGTCTCGTTCCGATTCCCCTAGTAAATAATATATAGGTATTACTTAAGAAAAACTAAATTATTAATACCTAGGTGAAACTAGTAAAACGAATAATACTAGCTAAATAGATATATCTCCACCTTAATATAAAAAGCGACGATATAGCTAGCCTAGAGGAAGTCTATATTAATATAAGCACTTTAATAACTCTAGTTAATAGGAACTAGGTGCTATGCTTTATGCGAAATCCTATATTTTAAATAATAGAACTATAGAAGATAAACGCAATAGACTTAACCTTTTAGGTAATAGAGCAGGTTATATTTAACTTCTATATCCTAGGTATTATTAGCAACGTGGAGATCTATAGCTATGTTATTATTATAGCTAGAGTTATAAATACCCTCAGAGCGAATCTTCTACTAGGAATACTATTCTATAAAGATCATAAGCTAGTTATAGACTTTAATAAGGGTATAGTTAAATTCTGCTTAATATATAGAATATAGTATCTAGTTTAGTTTAGGAGATAGCATTTAGTAACTAGATAAGTTAATAACGCCTATACTATAGTTATTCCCCTGTAGAGCGACGTATTTATTATTACTAGCTTGATTAACCTCCCTAAGTTAAGCTAGTAAGGCTCTAATACTTAGTAGTTTTAGTCTAGTTATAGAGGCGTAGTTAATATAATAGTTATAGTAGATAACCCTAAGCTCGTTCTTATGCGAAATATAATAGATAGGCTAATAATAGTCCTAAGAAGCTAGCAGCTAGGCTATATTATCCTAATAGAAATAGAGGAGATAGCTAACCTCGTTAACTATGCGGACGTCGTTACCCTTATAGGAGGAGAATTAAACTTATGCTAGTTCTTATAATCTAAATTCGATAAGGCTATAGGTAATATAGCAGCTAGCGCGTAGTTTATAACCCCGCTTGCTAAATCTAGCCTAGGACTACCTCATTAAGCAGATAATATTCTATTTTATAGAATATCTAAGCTAAAAGATATCCTAGTTATATATAGTAAGAATAGAGTTAAGATCTATAATTAGGATGCGGTTTTTACTAGTAGACTTAAGGAAATCCTCGATAACTAAGATATCTATTATAATAAGGGGATTATACCTATGCTAGATAACTAATATATATATATTAAGCTTGTTAAAAGGTAGCAAAACCAGAAGGCTATAATAAAGCCTTACCCCCTTAGCGCTAAAGACCTCGAAGTCGTTAAGAATATCTATAATAAGATATATACTAATAGCAAGATAATATAGGGTAATAGGCTAATCCTAGTTATCTATCTGCTCTTCGTTACATAGTAAGTAATTAATAGTATAAAAAAAGGTAGGGTTATTATTAACCTCTGCCCTCTTAACTAAATTACTATCCTAGACGTATACCTGCTTCCCGACTAAGATAATATAATAGATACCCTTAGAGGGAAGAAACGTATAATAATATTTAATACTACTAAGTTCTTCTATTAACTACTAATCTACTTAAGATATTATAATAGGATAGTAGTAATAAGTTCCTATAGTATCGAGGTTTCTAACGTTATCCTCATAGGATTTAAGAACTCGCTAGCTTATACCTAGCGTTCTATAGATCGCCTCCTGCATAACTATAGGCACTTTGCTTAAGTATATATTAATAATAATATTATCTTTAGCAATAATAACGAGGATTATCTCTAGTATATTAATATTATCCTTAAGCTCTTTGAGAATAACTACCTTTATATTAGACCTAAGAAGTCCTTTATAGGGTTTCCTAAAGTAAGACTCCTTAGCTATATTATAAATATTAATAATATTAAACGAATAGAGGATAGGATTATAGCTTTTAAGAACCTCCGCTTCCTAAAAACTCTCTATAATATCGAGAGATACCTCGGAATAGCTAGATAGCTATAATATAATATACCCTAGTATAATATTATTATAATGCTACTATAGAATAGAAAGACCCGTCTTATTGCGAAACTCCGTAATAAAAATATACTTCCTAATAGTTTATTAAAGGTAGTTTAAATAAAAAGGGTCTAAAAGGTATTATTCGAGCTAATACTAAGCGAGCAAGAGGCGTGGAATGCCCTCTAAGAGAATCTCTATAACTAGGTTATAAGATATTACTATAATCTAAATAAGCTTATATTTTTTAAGGTTAATGCTTATAAAAGCGGCTTTAGGCTTATAGTATTCTAAATAGGTATCCTATAGAATAGTATTAATATATCTAACAAAGATATCGCATAAATCTACGTCTAACTAGTGCTTTTTCTATCTAAGGTTATATCGCCCTTAGAAAAGCGATACTTTGCTATAGAGGTAGAGGTAGTAGTAGTAATATAAGCTATAAAAAAGCTCTATAAGCTCGTATAATTAAATAAGTACCCTATATAAATTCTTATAGATTATATAGCTATAAAGGGAATTCTTATATATCCCTCGCTATAGACTATAGATCTTAATAAGGCTAACCTGTAGCTCGCGAGCGCTATAAACTACCTATTGTAATTTAACCTTAACGTTATCTATATACTAGGAAAGCTTAATATTATCCCTAATGCCCTCTCGCGCTTGCTATTGCTTATAGCCTTAGGCTAAGCTAATAGGTTTGAGGATAGCAACGTTCTTATAGAAATAACCTATAGTAATAGTAATAATAACGCAGGATTTATAAGCATAGTTAACTAGTTAGCTAAGAAGTTCTAAGCTAATAGAGCAATAGGGGAGATAACTATAAGTATTTCAGAGGACTTTATTGCTAAGATTATAGATAATTATACTAATAATACGAGGTATAGTAAAATTCTTAAATAACTCCGATCCTAGTAGAAGGAACTAGGCAAGTAGTAGTTACTACTTAATACTACTACTAAGGAAAATAGTACTAGAGCTGCTAGGAGAGCTCTAAAATGCTATTAAATAACTCCTTAGAGTCTATCGCTAGAAGGGCTTATCTTTTATATAGCTACTAATAGCACCTAGAGACTCTATATCCTATATAAGTTAGTACTTATAATTCTCTACCTTAGCTACGACGAAAAATACTACTTTAGCGCAGACTATATAATAGCTAAAATATCGACTTTTTAGTTTTATAATAAGAAGTTACTCATAAGATAATATATCGCCTACTATAACTAGTATAAAGAGAACTAAATCGACTGCTAAAAGCTACTAGGATAGCTATAACCTATCCCTATTATAGATATCCCTTATAATACTATTACTATTAACTTCGTTACTAATATACCTAAGGTGCTATCTTATAGAAGTCCTTATACCCTACTAGGTTTCCTAGAGTTAGATATATTAGTAATAGTAATATATAAATTCTCAAAGAAGATAATCCTTCTAATAGGATATTTAACCTATAGAGCAAAAGAATAGGTAATAATCCTATTCCGCGCATTTTTCCTCTTAGACTAGGGAATTCCACGTTATATTATTAGTAACTAGGATCCTAAGTTTATTTCTATAATATAGCATATAATATTTAATACCCTCTATATTAAGCTCCTCCTCTTAATAATATACTACCCCTAGATAGGTAGGTAGAGCGAAAGAATAAACTAGACTGCTAAAATTATAATATAGTTCTATATATCTAAATCCCCTAATATACCGTAGACTGATATACTACCTACCCTATAGTATAATCTTAATAACTCCCTATTTACTATAATTAGATAATTACTAAACGAGGTTATGCTCGGATTTAAGCTATGAAGTATCCTCGATATAATTATATAAATAGGCGCCCCGATAGAGAGCCTTACTATCCTTAGGGACATATATTAGAAGGAGGTACTACTACTAAGTAATATAGCGAATACCTTATATAAAGAGAGATATAATAACTACTACTCTAATATAACTTTTAATAAAAGGAATAAAGTCTAGATATAACTTAGTAAAGGATTCTACTTACTAGGATAATATAATAATAAATAGACCTCTAGATAGATAGGACCCTTTCGAATTAAGCGTGTTATTAATCCTCTCGCTTATGAGGTAGATATTCCTAAGTATTAGCAGGTTTACCTAATCCTCTCTATAGCCTAGCTATATAAGCTAGTATAAGGAGAAGACCCGTTTAACTATAAGATTTAGCTACTAAAGCCTATTAAGGTTAATAATAATAAGGAGTAGGAACTTAATTATATTATTAAATAAAGAGTTTTATAGAGGAGTTATAAACCTACTATTAAATACCTTATCTAGTAGAAAGGCTTTATAGTAAAAGATAATACCTAGGAATAAAGAGACTCCCTATTACCTAATATAAACGATCTCGTTAATAAGTATAATACTAAATTCCCCCTTAACTAGGATACTAAAAGAGCTATAAGAAGGCGCACACCTCGTATATAACTAAATAGTTTTCCTATCCTTTTAATAGGATAAATATATCTATCCTAAATTAATATTAGGATTGCAAATTTTCCCTTTATTATTACTATTTTTGCTATTAACTACTATTTTTACTATTAACTGCTCTTCCCTCAATCTCTCTATCTTATATTAAAATAAATAAGAAGGAGCAGAGGGTACTGACTTTTATATACCTTCCTTACTAACCTTTATTATAAAATTCTTTTTTCTTTCTATACTTTCCTTTTTATTTACTATACCTACTTACTTTTTATTTAAGTATATCTATACCTTTTATTTATTCACTTCTCTCCTATATATTAATTGTTACCTAATAGACCTCTTATAATAAGTAATAATATTATCCTAATTTACTAAATATAGCCTCCTAAACGCTAGCCTAACTAATATAACTATAATAATAGCTTCTAAAGGTAAAGAAGTTGCTAATAACTACGAGGTCCTATCCTCTCACCTATCTAATAATAGTAGTAGCTAAGACGAGGGTACTAACCCCTAGAATAACGAGGTGCTTAACCCTATCTCCCTGCGCTAAGGTAGTAATAATTAAGGTAGTAATAACTAAGTTAGTAACTATAGTATTAACCTTAGCACTTTAGTTAAGACTTATAAGTCTGCTACTAAGAAGAAGAAGTCCTATAAGGACTATAAGAAGGGTAAATAGGCAGCTAAGAAGAACTTCTTTACTATAGATACTAAGACCTAATGCGAGGAGGTTATTAATAATAACGCTAATAACGTTTAGAATAATAATACCTAAGCTACTAAGCTAGTCTGTATTATTATTAGTATTACTACTAATATCGAGGAGCCCGCTCTAGCTAAAACTATAGCTACTACCCCTTATAAGACTCCTAAGAAAGGCTGCCCTAGCCCTATAGCCTAGTACTAGTAAATCGATAAGGTAAAGGCTCGTATTAATAACGCTTTTCTATACTACCCCGACGTAGTCCTTATCGAGGAGATTAAGAAAATCCTTAATAATATCGAGCTTTCTAAGAATATATCTTCTAACCTCTACGTTAGATATATCTAGGATACCCTTAAGTAAGTATATAATATATATATTAATAATAATACTTATAGCAAGCTTCTCCCTAGTTATGCCTAGGTCCTCGCTATATATTTTTATAATACCTATAGTTATACTAATAGAATTATTACTAGTAACCTTATTATAATAAACTATATTAACCTCCTTTCTATTACCCTATTTATTAATATTAGTAATATTACTATTATAAACCTATTAGCCTATAAGGATGCTAAAAACGCAAAGGACCTTGCTAATAAGGCTAAGGGTAATATTAATATTATTATTAATAGTATCCGATAGGAAATCCTTCCTCGCCTTAATACTATAGAGGCTAATATAGCTAATATAAATACTATTAATATTAATACTATTAGCAAGTATCTCGCTAAGCTTAAGAATAATAGCGCATCTAAGTAGGCGGTTGCTAATAAGATTTATATAGCTATTAATATAGTTAAGACTAAGGAGATTATAAGCCTTCGCGCTAAGATTACAAACCTCTATATTATAATCGAGGATCTCTAGCATACTAGTAATAAGTAACCCGCGCCTAATAATACTAGTAATAATAATACTACTAAGCGCTAGTAGATATCTAAGTTTAATATACTCCTCTATAAGCATAACGCCTAATTACTAATACTATAGTAATTTCTAGTAATTAGGATATAAAGAAGGAGAGAAGGGAATATTAAGTATATATATCTTAGATTAATAGAGATAGTAATTAGAATAATTACTTTTTAAAAGGGGGTATATATTATACGCTTTTTAGTAATATAGTTAGCTATTATATAGCATTCTATATAACTATAGTTAGGCTTAATGCTTATCCTTTAAGTAGGAGACTTCTAGCAGATAGCTTAGAAACCTCAGCTATTATAGAAGATATTACTATATACCTATAATTACTTATTATATTATTTATTATTATTTACGCTTATATTGCTCTTTTCCTCGTTTTACTTGCAATCTTAGCGACCCCTACTATAGCCCCAGGCTAGTAGGAAGACTGTGACACTAGGTACTACGAGGATATAATATTCTTACCTTATAGGGGGGATATTACTACTACTTAGTACTACCTAATGGCTATAGGGTATTATATACTTGGGATATTGCACCCACTAAGTAGATAATATAAGAATCTTGATACTTGCATACGCACCCCCAACACGAAACATGGCTGGATATAAGCGCTCGTCATGCCTTACTGACTAGGCCAGCCCCCTCGGCCGGGGGCGGGGCCCGCGCCCCCGCTATTGCCACCCACCCCGGCTATCAAAGTTTTGTCTGACAAAGTGGTCAAGCGCGTGGGTCGAGCACGCAAAAGAACAAAGAGCCATTGAATGGACCTCTTGCTCCTTCAAGGTGCAGCCGTCGCCCACCGCCAACTGCCTCTGTCGCTGAGTTCTCATCAGGCGTCTGTCTAGCGAGCCATCAACAACTTCGCTCCAAGACACTCGTTGACGACGACCAGCAATAACGAGACAGTTTAGAATGGCAGAGAGCCAGCCGCTTCTCGAGGACCCTTTTTGCGAGGAAGACGTTTCAAAGCATTTACTCGACTTTAATCCCAATGGCGACCCCGAGAACCCAAGAGAATGGCCCGCGGCTTTCAAGTGGACCATAGTCGGTCTGCTGGCCTGCATGGCGTTCACTGTGTATGGATCCCGCGGCCTCACTTCTAGCCAGCCAGCACCTGGTTTTCTTTTTTTTTTTTGTTCTTATTTTGTTGAATTTCGTTGGCTAACTCGGCTCATAGAACCTTCACCTGCATCTCTGTCGTGCCGATTGCTGCCCACATCGTCGGCGATCTCGACCATGACGACGGCACCAACTCCCCCGCGAGCGCTCTGCTCGTCACAATCTGGGAGCTCGGCGAGGCTGCGGGCCCTCTGTTCATAGCTCCGCTCAGTGAGATGTACGGACGACAGCCCGTCCTCAACGTCGCCAACATCCTCTTCGTCGCCGCGACCACCCTCGCCGCCCTCAGCACCAGCACGCCGCTCCTCATCGGCGCCCGCGCCCTCACGGGGCTCGCCGTCGCCTCCAACGTCCTGAACCCAGCCATTATCGGCGACATGTTTGAGGCGGATCAGCGTGGCTCGGCCATGAGCATGGTGTCGCTCGCTCCTCTCGTGGGAGGTGCCGTCGGTCCCATGATTAGCGGCGCCATCGCGCAGACCCTTGGCTGGAGACGCGTGCTGTGGATGAGCGCGGGTCTTGCTGCCGCCTGCGAGGTGCTGTTCTTGTTCTGCTTCAGGGAGACGTACAAAATGACCATCCTCCGACGGAGGGCCGCCAAGGCGCAGCACGAGTCCGGAGCTCCCCCGCTGCACCCAGCCGGCGTGGATGATCACAAGAGTCTGCTGAAGCTCTGGGAGTCGATCAAGCGCCCCGGGACTGTCTTGTTGAAGTCGAGTGTGTTGCTTGCGCTGTCCTTGTTCGGCTGCGTCACCTTCGCCTACTTCTATGTCATGTCAATTACCCTGCCGACCATCCTTCAGGACGTATACGGTTTCTCGCCGGCAATGACGGGTCTTTCGTTCATGTCATTCAGTATGTTTATCCGTAACTCACCCCAACATTTAGATCCTGGTTAACGAATCATAGGTGTCGGCTCCCTCATCAGCGTCCTCGTCAGCAACTTCAGTCTCGATCGGATCTACGTCAAGCTCCGCGGCAGCGATCCGGTGGGACGCCCGGAGTTTCGCCTGCCACTCGTAATCATCGGTGCCTTCGGTCTTCCTTTGACCATCATAGCATACGGCTGGATCGCGCAGCTGCACCTGCCTGTCGCGCTGCTCCTTCTGACCGTCGTCATGCAGGGTTTCATGCTTCTGATCTGCTCCCTACCCTTGTCTGCGTACGTTGTTGACGCGGCTGGTCTCTACTCAGCGTCTGCCATGACGGGCGTCATCGTTACCAGGTGCTTGGCCGGCACCTTTCTGCCTCTTACCACTGGCCCGCTGATTGAATCTTTTGGCCATGGATGGGCCTTTACGATTCTTGGGGTTGGCAGCACGTTCCTCGCCCCTATTCCCATTGCCGTCATGAGATACGGCCACATTTGGCGCCAGAAGTCCGGGTACACGAGAGACGCTTGAAGGAATTACGAATTATGAGATTGTTGCGACGCACTTCTCACGCACAATCATGGAATAGAATATGCTCAACGGGAAAAAGGAACATGAAATTGGAACTGTGCGTAAATTAATGACCAAACTCACGACAAGGTGCAATAGAGAGAATGGGGAAAAAAGTTAGATTATAATAGGCGTTAATGATCTCGCTGCTTTGGGTATTGCATCAATTTCAACCCCGAGCTTTGTTCCACCTCTCGAACGCTTCCACAGCTTCTGCGACGGAATCGTGACCCAAGAGCTCTCTCTGGTAGTCCCGGTCGATCCATCGCCAGCCCGTCGGCGAGAGTCCGTCCGCGAGCTTGGCACCCGCCATCTCCGCATCTCGCGCCCTTTGCTCGGGTCCGTCCGGTATCTGATACCATTTCCGGTTCGAATTCGCGCCTTGCACATTCACGGTGGTCCGTGACTTCCGCAGTGTCTCGTACAGTCGCAGCACCTCCGGGACCAGCTCCGTGGGTTTGTGACTGCAAGAGGCGTTGAGTAAGCCTAGGAGTTTCCCGAGAACCGCACCGTCCTCGACGGCCATCGCCGCTCCCTGCGCCTGGTATGGGAGGCTCGGATGGCAGGAGTCACCCAGCAATGCCACGCAACCCTAGCAAAGTCAGCAGACAAGATTTGGAGCGACTCGCATTTGCCGTGACAGTCGCGACGGAGGGAGGGGATGGGAGCAAACCTTTGTCCAGGTCCCCAACTCCGGATGCGTGCAGAGCTTCCACTTTTGTACCCTCGGGACACATGAAATCAGCTTGGAAAGACTGCGTGTTTTATGGTCAACCAGGTGTCCAGAGCAGTCGCCGATATGTCCGACCCACGCTTTTGAGATGCAAGGTAGTTCGAGATCCGGAGGAGGTTTAACTTACGTCTCATCCCAGCCCTCGTAGCTCTGTCGCATCTCGTCAACGTCCCCCTCGACATGCCTCTGTCCAGGCGCCATGTCGTCGGGTCTGACCAAAACGAGGTTGAACTCTCTGCCTGCTCTCACGGGATAGAAGACCGTGTGCTTGTACGGCCCCACCCAGAGGGTCACTTGCTTCCGGGCGCAGAGCTCATCAATGCTGGGATCTCCGAGAGCCTGGAGATATTCCAGAGGAAATGATGCGCGATATGCCAAATCCCCCGTCTCGACTGCCGGCGAAGTGGCTCCAAGGAGTTGGTTTCGACAAACCGAATAAAGACCTCCATCAGTCAGCAATACCAAGGTCGTAACATGGCCGCGGCGAGGTCGAACTCACCGTCAGCACCGATGATTACGTCCCCGGAGATATCATCGCCGTCCTCGAGCCATACGGTATTCGTCTCAAAGTCGATTCTCTCCACGTCCATATCCAAGCACAAGTCCACCCCGAGAGATCTGCACGTCTGCCACAGGACGGTGTGGTAGTCGCCTCTGTGACAGACCATCCACACGTCCCCGTACTCCTCCCGACACCTCTTCGCAGACAGCGAATACAGACGTTCGCCGTTGGCATAGCGGCGCAGTTCCATCTCGTCGATGACGACGCCATGTTCCTGCAACCTGCCCAGAAACCCCAACTGACGAGCCACTCTCGTCGCGTTGGGAGGCACTTGGATACCTGCGCCTATCTGCGATGCAGTTAGCACGTCAGCGACTAGCTTTCCCCCCGGGACAAGCCGAACAATGTGGGCTGTCGTCCAGACTCACGGGCACAATCCTAGTCGCCCTCTCCAGGACCACGACCTCCAACCCCTCCCTCTTGCACGCGATCGCGCAGGCGAGACCGCCTAAGCCCGCCCCGATGATGAGAACCTTCATTGTATGTGATGTATGCCGCGCAATCGTGCTTCCCTTGGATCACGAAAGTTTTCCTTTCCGAAGATGGGAAGTTGGACATGGGGGGCGGAGTCAAAATCTGTCATGTGCCAGCACGAGCCTCACGATTACGGGGGAAAAAAGGGAATTCTCATGCGAGAGAGCGAGCGCTGCCGGGGTCGCTGCCCCGCGCGGCCCGAAACCCCACATCGGTGCACCCGCTGCGCGGCAATGTCATCGGAAACTCTAAAAAACGGATCTCATTTGGCTTCCTCCCCCAGCCTCCGCATCGGCAAGGCAGATGGAGATGTGTCGTGCATAGTAGAACACATGATATGGGTTAAACTTATGAGAGAAGGTGTAATTACCCCCATGTGACTGAACACGGGTGGCAAAAAGGCACCAGAAGGCACATCGAGAAAAGGAGGAAAAAAACATGAGACGAGAAACTTCGGAGGCCGTGATCTTGGCCGCAACTCCGCGCAACTCCGCGTCAACAACACGCAGAGATGAAACCATGATAATCTCAGTTTGATGCAAATATCAAATGAATTGAGGAGAAGCCAGCTTCCGATCTCCGAAAACTGCCTGGGGTTGTGGAAAGCACCACTACGATCCTAACACCGATCGGGACGGCCTGAGGAATAGGTTAAGCGCCCGTGGCGTTAGGCAGTCCAGCCGTGTGCTGCTCTAGGCAGAGACCGTTGAAGGGGCTGGAGCGATTGCATGAGCAAGGCTGGGCATGCAGGTTTGCGAGCCAGCCGGTGCTGCGGTGAAGGGTGCTGGTCCAATACCCTGCAGCTCAGCCTGCTTCGGTCACTATGACCTTACGATGCCGAATACAGCAAATGTAGGAGTGAATGTGACAGGAGCAATACACCGGATCCGTGAAATACAAAGGCAGATGAGCTTACTGCTCACCGATGACTTCGATCTCTTTACATGCCCAATGAAAGGCTCTGGATGCTGTGATCGGGCTGGAGGACTTCGCCGTCAGTAAGCAAGGGTCGAACATTAGGAACAAACCTATGGAAGTGGGTTAAAGCAAGAGAAATGACAGATATTCCAGCGTCAGACCCCTCGCAGGCAGTGCTGCTTCATGCGGGGATAAGAGAAGGTTTACCAACATGAAGGAGGACGAAGGACGGGCTTGATGAACATCATATCAAATGCAAGCTCATTTTTAGCTCGTCAGCGACAACCAGTCAGTCAGAATATTTGGGTAACTATGAGAATGCGTTCGGTAAGGAAACCTTTCCGGATAGCAGCAACTTATTGTATTTCATGACAGATGGGCATGTGCTAATTTCAACCTAATCTGTTCTTCTAGTAGTTCTCCTTCCTACATTACCCTTTCATGCCTGGGTCGTGAAGCTGGGTGTATATACTCCGTTCAACCACCAAGGAACTCATCTTCTTCTTGACTATGTACTTTTCATTGTGTGATCAATGAAGCCAGTGTAAACCATATGGACTACTCCAGTCTAGCCTGTGTGGAACTTTCTAGGCCACTCTGGTTTTCTTCCTCTGTCCCAAAATGCGGGATTCATGATCCGGGCTGATTTGGTCGTAGTTGTAGGTGTAGCTCCTCCGACCATACCAACACAGACGTTGACTTCAGTCCACATGCCGGTGCATTCACTACCAACAGCAGGATTCCATTTGGCGAAATCAGCGAAAGTGATCTGCTGGGAGCTAAGGGCCTGACTGCAGCTGACCCCCTGGGAAACCAAGTAAAACTTGTTGCAGTTGGTTATCATGCCATGCTGGATAGGCTGCGGAGTAGCAACACCATTGCCGGGGGCGGTGGTTGTGGTGGCAGCTCTGGTGGTGGTGGTTGTGAGCGTCGTAGGCGCACCAGGAGCCGCTGTGGGGGTCTGGGGCTCAGGTTTAGGCTCCGCACCCCAGTTCTGCTCGATACAGTATGAGTACCCGGCGATGAAGTTGCAGGATGAAGACAAAATAAGGTTGTAGTAAAAGCAGGCCGAGTGTAAGCGAACGTGCACGAATGGTAGCGGTAGTTGAAGAGGAAACTCATGTGTCAAACGAGTTGCGCCGGGGTAAGGCCGTACGTGGCGGTCACTCTGTCGAAGGTATCAAAAGCGCCGGCGACGAACCACCAGGTGCAGTCCTTGATTTTACTCGAGTCTGCTGTGGTTGGCGGAGGCTCAGTAAACTGAGCGGCGCCGAGGCACAAGAACTGCGCGAGGAGGGCGGACTGGTGTGCAATCCTCAAAGGAGTAGTTCTTCTGTGAGCTGGATACTTGAAGATCTGGGCTGCTTGTCGCGATGATAGTACAGGAATAGTTTAGGGAGGCGAAGCTAAGATATTAATACACAACGTCACTCAGATGAGTTGAATCGTTTTGAAGCCAAATTCCATGTCGTGGAAGTCCATCAGACGTCCAAGACCCTTGCACGGGTGGCGTAAAGACCTTCTGTAAGATTTCGGGGAACCTTGTTCAACGCCTGAATAATTATGCGCCGTGCGGGTGGCGGAAGTCGCCCGGGAGAAGCGGTCTTGGTCCGGGCTTGTCTGCATGCTCATTGGCTATCCCATTTAGAACGTTCCGGGCCGCCCTACCAGTGGATACCAATAGGGGCCGGGAGAGTTAAGCCTGATTAACGTCGTACTCCGCTCCGCAGTTTGCTGACATGGTTTGCACACTAGGGTCGGTTTCCATGCCTGGTTATCTTGTGATATTGCAATCACTACTGCACACACCCCAATGCTAAAATGCAGGTCAAGACGGAGTACATACCGAATCACTAACCAAATGCCTAAGAACCCTACAACTCAAAGCGTGGTACGCCAAGGGCTAACTCGGGCCGAGCTTCAAACCCTGTCCGCTCAGGGTAATTTCGAGTTGCATGTGAGCTAGGGTAAGTCCAATACGCTTTCGGAACCTCTCCTTGCCCACTTACTATCCTTGACAGAGTAGTTGGACCTCCATATCGCCCTGAGAGGGGCAATCATGAAGTGAGCAGACTCTAGACTCCAGGCTACTATGGGCTCAAGGCTTGGCAGCTCTTAGCAGTTCACCCTGATTTCCGTATGCCTCCTTCAGAATAAACATTTAAAGCCGTGTTGTCGCGCAACGCAGGTCAGCCGCGTTTTGAGCGTTATCCATTACTGACACTTATGTCGTTCTCACTTGGCTCCTTCATTATTGCCAAATTATTACTGTTTCTGTTTTTCTTTGTCTCTCTCTTACAACTGTCTCTTCGCAAGGCCCAGAATATAGCGCGACGCAACTCTGTCCCATCGGAAGCTTCTCCAAGTCCGGATATTGTGGCACCGGACCTGATTTCGGCGGGTGAGTGGAAGAAACAGCTCGAAAACACTGGCAAGAAGACAATGGCAGGTGTGATTATTGGGAATAAAACTAATTCGATGTTGGCTTAGCACTGTATGTCTAAGTACTTGTGACTTCAAAGCCGACTGCAATCCGGGATGGGACAGTTCGAAATGGAGCAAGTCTGGGACATGCCCACTTGATATCTGCTGCAGCAAGCTGGGTTCTGTGGTACGACGAAGGACTTCTGCGGTGACAAAACTGTAAATGCCAGTCCATATCACAGCCGCTGATGGTCTCTTGACAAACATCCAGCACGAAAATCTGAACATGTTACAAACAACTGTTGATTCGTCTTTCAGCGGCCATCATGCAACGTCGGCGATACTCCCATCATTAGTGTGATCGGCTACTACGCGGCTTGGTCCACTCGGTGAGAACAGGACTTCATCTGCAAGGACAGCTGTCCCAGCGGCCAAATCAAGCTGGCCACCGAGGTTGGCGGCATGAATGCCGAGAATGATTGCTTTGGCGGTGCCAGGGCGTACTGTTGCGAGCCTCCCAAGCCCGTTGTTCCCCGCGGTGACGATGATTGCCTTCGGAGGAAAGCATAACAAGGAGTTCCAGCTGCTCCTCGAGAAGTACAAGGAGAACCGACTAGGCGACATGTTCACCAACATTTGACGTTCTCTCGGGTTCGAGTCGAGGCCTCCCAAGTCCGGACTTTGCAAGGCAGGGCTACGAACTGCGAGATGCATCGTTATGTGAGGATGATTGAGTTCAGCGTCATTTTGCTCACCAAATCACCAGACTTGATTGGGTCGTTGCAATCTGTGTACGATGAAATCTTTGCCGGAGCCTTCGATGAGGATATCACGGCGGAGAAACTCAGGGCGCACTACGAACGCAATCCTGATCTCGACCCCAACGCTTTCATGCTATACGTTTTCCTCAACCCCAAGGCTGCCGGTCCGGGACTTATGCGGGCCGCGCAGGCGTCTGAGCTGTTTTGCCGGCTACCAACTACGAGAAAACGCCATGGAAAGGCGTTGTCGGAGACATCCCGCCATGTAAGTGAAGATAAATTGGTCGCCTTTCCCCCATAACTTGTTTTGCACTCGGCTGATTGTATGTGTCAATATATAGCCTTCCGCCGTGGCTAAACGATGGGTGTGGTGGTTGCCCAACGATGAGAACGGCACCCACCCCCGACATCTCAACCATCCTGGGAGGCATTTTAAATGGCGACTTGGGCCTGCACTATGCGCGCTGGCAGAACCTCCCGCGGCAGAATGGCCCAATGCTCGAGCTGGCTTACTGGATAGGACGGACTCCCGGCGTGGCCGGCGGCAATGACATGTACCGAGATCCCTATATGGCGAATGGCGGCCCCCAAGACCGCTGGGTCGTGTTCCACATGCATATTGACGAGGGTACACAGTGGCTGAGGACCGTCAACGGGCGCACCCACCGCGGCATCCGATCGGCTCAGGTCTTCCACGGCTACGAGTCCAACGTCCGGAGCGACACGGCATGGCGAGTGGAAATTACGCACAGAGACTGTAACAGTTGAGATGGTTTCCCCTGTGAAGAAGACGAGGCCGTGTGGTACTCCGGAGCCGACGTTGAACTCTCCGTCGGCACCGGGACTGAACCGGACCAGGTCTTCTGCGAGCGATTCCCACAATGGGGCGAGCGACTGTTTAATGACGGCTACATGGGCTCGCGCGCACTGGAGCTCCTATTGAATGTAATCGCCGATCTGAATTCATTTGTTTACTATGCTTGCGGCCTCGACCGTTTACTGTTTTCCTTGACTTTCGCTGACGCTGAGCTTCCACAAGGCTTCCAAACACTTCCCAACGGAGGTCGGCCCCGCCATCCCGGGGAGAGTCCAGTGGAGAGGAGTACCGCATCCAGCATGGGGCCGGGAAATGTACGCCGTTAAATTCCTGATCCAAGCAGCCGGTTCCTTCTTTGGCATACGGGAACCCTAGCATTGCGAGTTTTGAGTGTCTTGCAATATTGGTGATAACTGAAGAGTTGCCGTTTAAGTGATTAGACGAGAATAGTAGTTTGAGGTTTGGTAGTAGATGTTGGGTAACTGTCGCATGAATAATGCACGTATTGCTACTTCCTGGCTTCTTCGGAGCAGCCATTGCTCTCATTCGGTAGACAACTCTCTTACGTGCCTCGATGGTCTCAGCCCAAGTGCGTGATTTTGGGCTTGAAAGTAGATTCGCTTTTGAAATGCTATGAGTATATGCTTCTTTCACCGGGACTTCGGTGTTGCATTCATTTAATTCACTAGCTAGTTGCCTCCATCACCACTGGATGAGTCCAGATGCGCCCTGATTATCTCAAAGATATCCATCGCATTGCTTCGCATTGCCCACATTAGTGGCGTGGTATCGGTGCTCATGCCCTCCAGATCCTGTGTAGGTATGGCAAGATCCTCGACGAGCTTCTGCATGCGGAACCCCCACACATCCCGTAGCTTGTTTGGGGTAAGAGATGGACTCTGGATAACGCTCGATTCTGTATCAACGGGCGCGCCGCGCGAGATGAGCTCTTGGACAAGTGGCGCAGCCGCTTTCCTCGCCTCTTGGTCCTGGGCTGAAAAAGGGGTAGGCCACGTTGCCAAAGCGTGAAGCGGGGTCCATCCTTCGGCTGTCACGACGTGGGCATTGGCACCCCGCTGAAGTAGGGTATTCGCAAGGCGGTATGAACACTGTTCCCTCTTCGCAATCGTCGGGGATAGAGCGCACAGCAATGGCGTCCAGCCGTTGCTGGTGGCTGAATTGACGTCCAGACCGCGAGTGAGCAGGAAGTCGACTACGTCTTCTCGCCCTCCGGCTGCGGCGTAATGCAGAAGTGATTCGCCGTGCAGGGTTACCGATCGAATAGCGGTGTCTGAGTCGTCAGAATACGATACAAACAGTTTGAACTGCTCAAAGGTGCCAAATTGTGCGACGCGGTGCAATAGCGTCTCTCCAGCTTCGCCCGTCATCTCAATCGATGCGCCGTGCTGCAAAAGGATCCGTACAGCGTCCGTCGATATGGGCGGTCTACTCACCAGACACTGGAGGGCGGTCCGGCCGCGTGTGTCTTGAGCATTGGCGTTTCCTCCCTTCTCCAAAAGCCCTCTTATGGCGCCAATGCAACCGAGTGATAGGGAGGCCGTGTGGATTAGAGGCTGGTTGGATAGACGACCGTTCGTTGTGTCTGGGTTTGCACTAGCATCGATGAGTCGATGAACTACGCGCTGTTGGTACACGTAGTCCTCGGCTCTAGGGGGCGGCTTCATAGGATTCTCAGGCAGGATCAACTTCCGTCTAACCACCGCTTCAAGAGCACCTTGGACGATATCGGGAGCATAGTCAACCTTAGCTAACAACAAGGCCACAACATCATCACACCATGACGATGCAGCATCATATAACGCCCGACGCTTCTCGTCGTCAGTCCAGCCGTTCCATATATCGAAGAAATAGGCTACCAATTCCACGTGGCCATTTCGAGCAGCCACCTGAAGACAGGAGAGATTAGGTCTTTTGCTGGGGTAGAAGCGTCCGTCGGGACCGACTAGTCGCCAAAACAGACTGGCGATCTCGAGTCTGCCATACTGCGAAGCAGCTAAGAGTGGTGTAAAACCGGGATCACCCGTCTGTTGCACCTTTGGGTCCCCGCCAGCATTAAGTATCATCCGAACTGCAGTCTCGTCATTTCGGAATATAGCTTCGTGTAGGGCCTCACCGATGTGGTGGCTTGGGTCGATTGAGGGACTCCAGTGTTGTAAAACCTGCGCCAAGTAATCCCCATCTCCGTTTTTGAGGTAAGGTTGCACCACGTTGAAAAAATGCGGCATTTGAGGGGTTGATGCATCCATTCTGTTGAAGCTATCGGTGAGAGGAAGTTTGTGGGATGGTGTTGAAGTGATGATTTCTGTTCAAGGTTACTTAGAGAATCAGGTTAGTGGCGGTAGGTAGTTCGTAAAGTTGACGTTTATCAGCTAAACCAGTGCTCCCTTTAGTAGGTACCTTGCCTAAACTAAGAACCGAGGGCGGCAAGCAGTGTTAGAAAGGTCCTTCTGTTGGCGGGCCGCCAGCCACCTGGGCCAACCGCCCACCGTTGGGCCTTTCCAGCCTCCACAGCCTCCACTAGTTAGGCAGTTAGTTCTGTCAGATTGCACGATGTTATTGATTGTTCTTTCTGATTATCTGTTCTGGCGCACGCGCGCCCCTGAAAGAGGGTGGTATGCCACGTCACGTGTGAGCCACTAACTCCGATATATCACGTTAACGCCGCAGTATGCGGTACCAAGTTCCACGGCCAATTCGACACGCCCCTAACCGTTTCATCTCGCAAAAGTCCCATATGGGGTGGTAGTGCTAATTATCGGTTATCGCGCCCAGACAACATGATATAGGTTGTTGGTGAGGATTTAGGTCCAAGGGCCAGGAGAGGGGAGGAGGACAATAGATTGTGTAGCCAACTTCACTAACGACTCAAGCAGTAAGATGGCGCATTCGATCCCCAATCCGAGCTATCAGCGAGCTGACGGATTCACAACATCGATCCAGTGAGGGAATAACAACCCTTAAGAGGTCATTCATACATGTCGATGCATGAGACTGAATCTGCCACTGGTGAGCCTATATCCAGATGCCGAACCAGTGTACTCAGACTTTTAAAAGATGCCATAAATCTGGTTGAGTTATAGAGGGCTACATACTACAGCACGTCCTCGGTTCACTTGGCAAACAATTGGAATCAGGTCAAGTCGGCAACAGTAATCCTCAGCTTGTTATCCGCTGACACACAGGAGCCGCTTGATCACCCAGAGTGGGCACCTGAAATGATCTCTGTGCTTTTACTCACAGACCGAGTCTGCTGACAGATGAGGCTTCGAGCCCATAGGGAACACCCCGGTGCCTACTACAAACATACATGGAGGAGGTGGATCCGGGGATCGGGGGAATGCTGCTGAAAGAGACGGGATCTCCGGCACTCCTCCCATCCCCGGACAAACCTTCCTTGAATGACCGCCACGATACTGAAGTTGAAATCAGTGGGATTCGGTACAGCCACTGATTATCGGACGTATAGAGGCGACGGGCACCCCGGCGTGGCTTGTCGGGGTTGAGATCCGTGACAGCATCCCGTATTACCCCTGTACCTCGCAACCTAATCGATCTTCCCGCGGCCCATGCTCCGCGACGTCATTACGTGTACATACTTCACAGCCTTAACGGGAAGTGGAGGAGCAATAAACTTCTCCGTATCTGTTGGTTCCCGACTACCTGATCAGGAAATTGTTTTGGACGAACATCGCCGAGCGCGGGTGCGCGGGCAAGCGGGCTCCTTGCGACTGTTTACTCTCCGTCCCGCGGGCTCCATGGTGCCTGCTTTTGGAGCCCGGGGCACCCGACGGCTTGGCGGACGCCATGCAAGGCTCAACTCTTTTTGTTTTCTCATGTTTTTTTTCCATATCCAGTTTCTTATTAAACATTTATGTCAATACGTGTGTTCGAACCCCATTAACCTTTGGTGTTTAAAAACTGTTGCTCGTCCTCATTTACTTTTCAAGATTGGCCCCCCAAAAGATGCCGTTCATCGTTGAAAAGAGCGCGGCACTATCCCGGATGGCTTTCCAAGCCCTTGTGAGATACGACCACGACGGACAAGTCTACTACGGCAACCTTGTGCGGAAGAGTAGAAGCGGTTACGTTGTCGAACGCCTTGGTGGGGATATTGAAGTGGGATTCAGCAATACCAACATCAGAGACACGGCAACCAAGGTAAGTAAGGTATTGGCTCATGAGATGGTAGTGACGAGTCTGCGAAATGAAGGGGGAGGACTGATGTGATGCGTCGTCAGCTGCTGTGTCCCCTGGAGAGAACGCCAGGCATCGTATGTCTCGGTCTCAACTTCAGGCGCTTAGCCGAATTAGCAAACGTGAGTAAGCAAACGTGTTCTCTGCCAATGATCACGGCTAACCAAAAGCCCGAAGCTACCTATTGCCACATATCCAATTGTTTTCACCAAGCCTCCAGATGCTCTGTCAGGGCCCAATGATCCCGTGAACGTGCACCCTGATGCTCAAAGTCATTTAGACTATGAGGGAGAGCTCTGCGTGATCATTGGGCGAGACGCGAAAAACATATCAGAAGCCGAGGCGTTAGATTACGTCCTCGGCTATACCGCCGGCAACGACGTAACTGCCCGCAATTTCCAGATCCCCGACGCTTCTGGGGGACAGTACTCGTACTGCAAGTCGTTTGATGGCTTCGCGCCGATAGGGCCGGCGATCTGGTCGCCCTCTGTGGTCCCGGACCCGCACGCGCTGCGGTACCGTACGATGGTGAACGGAGAGGTCGTTCAGGAGACGCAGACGTCGGACATGGTCTGGACCGTGGCGCAAGTGATTGTTCATCTCTCCCGCGGTACGACGCTGAGGAAGGGTACGGTCATTATGATGGGAACGCCGGCGGGTGTGGGCTACGTTAAAGGGAAGTTCTTGCAAGACGGCGATGTCGTGGCGGTGGAGATCGACGGCCTTGGGAAAATCGAAAACAGGATTGTTTTTGAGAAACCGGAGGAGATGGAGTTGTGAGGTGGGAGAGCGCGCAACTAAGTTGGTTTGATATTGTATGAAACGTGTCTCTGGGTGGACGATGATGATGATGAGACACGACGGCCTCTAATGACATTGAACAATGGTTTGTACATACGCTGAGACTAGGGTTTTGTAGCGCCGCTGATATATATACGTACACTATAGCCGATATCGGCTTCCGGGTTACATCATAGAAATTTTGTAATATAGTTCAGGGCTAAAACTCTTCGTAGTTTGCGAGTCATGCGGCCGAGTTCAAGTAGTTCAGCTCTCGGTTCGAGTTGCCTTGACGCAAGCTTTGGATTCAGTCGTATCGTTTCCAGTGCCACTTGTGTCTTCAAGACGGGCGCATCTATGGGAAGATATCATAAATCATCCTTGTTGCAGCTTTCTCACAAAAGCCCAACATCTTTCTTGAAGTCTTGTAGCCACTCTTCCACGTCTGCGGGCGTTTGATTCCATGGATCGTCGCTAGACCGCGTATACAGTCTTTAGCCAACTTGAACTGCAAACGGAGGGTGATTGCCACAAATCAAAGAGAGGGGGAAAAAAAAGGAGCAAATCACTCACTCGTCATACAGAATCCACCTTGCCTGGTGTTTTATCTCTTCATCGGTCGGAACGTGGCAGTTAGGATTGTTCGGCGACATTGTGCTGGCCACAAAACGGGATAACTCTCTTGCCAGATGCAGGTATCTGTTGTTGTCGTTGAGAAAGAACGGCATGCCATTCCCTCTTGGACGTTCATAGTCTTGCAGTGAATGCCCCGAACCTACAAATAGGGTTTTGGCCAATTGCAAGCGCATGTAGTGATCTTGTGGGGTTCCGTAGACTCCGTCTGTCGCATATGCAGCAGTGTTTTGCAAAGAGGCGTTGTGAGGGCCGAGATCTTGGGGGATATTATCTCTAATTCCATGAGATGGCAGCCCGTCAGCCTGGGAAGTCATGTTTTGGAGATCCGCAAGGTCAGCATTCAGCAAGTCAACATCTCCGCCGGCGAGGTCGGCTGGGGGAATCCAATCTGTCTCCAACATGAGGTTCTCACGTGGATGCTGCCTGCCTCTCCGGCGCAAAGGACCAACCCATTCGGTCGAGGATCGGGTCACGCGAGCTAGAAAGCCCACAAATCGACTTGAAGGATTTGCGGAAGACCCATCCATACGGTGAAGGATGGCGCATGCTTCTTGGTGGATTTCTTGATCTGATAGTGTCAAGCCCAGTGCGGTGTGTATGCCCACATATCGACACAGCTGAGACTCTAGTTGACAGTCTTCAAAGATGTTTGTCTTGCCATTAATCTTAAGCTGGCTGAGACGCAACTTCAGCAGCTGGTTCATTGGACGCAGACGAGCTCTCAAGGCTGTTTCGGCCGAGCACATGAAGATATCTCTCAGCCAAGAAGGTGATGACGAAGTAAGCGCAGATGAGAAGAATTCTGCGCCAAAGATGATGCTACAAGCCTCATAGATAAGGTCGTCATCGGAGGGCAAACTGTCTTTATCCTCATAGTAATTCCGGATGTAGTACTCTATTTCAAGCTTTAGGAGTTCGTAAGCGCTCGAAGCAGTGTCAGCCGGGCCAACACTCGCAGCAAATGGGACAGGTCCATGAATCTCAAAACGTATCAAATCTAATGTAGTCAGTGGTTAATGTTGGGCAAAATAGACGGAGAGAAAGAACCTACACGGCGGCATAGCATTATCAAGCATTTCCAATATGGAGGGCTCGAAACCCCAGTCTCCCTTCCAGCCATACATAGTGCTTCCGTTCTTGAAGTGGTCCGCAAGATGGTCACCCCTGTCCGCCCAGGTTTCGAATTTGGCATCGCAAAAGCCGCATCTTGAGCGGATGTTGTTCTTGGTCGATTTCCACTTGTCCATCAGTCGAGTCATTTGCTTCGACCCATGCACGAGTCTTAAATGTTGCCGGAGATGGTCTTTCCGGTAAAAGGTACGATCCTCAAATGGTCGTTCTGAGCATGCAGCTTGATGGTGTTCGTCCAAATGCGACTTGCTGGGGCGAGGCTCTTCGCAATAGACGCAAATTTCACCCTTTTCAGGATGAACTTCCGTGGAGCCATTCGGACAGCATATCCATTCTTCGAGTGAAAGATGGAGAGATTTCTCGTGTCGTTGCCAGTCGTATTTCGTCTTGAACGTCTCCGTGCAAAAGGTGCACTGGTAGGTGTTCCGAACTCCTACCAGTCGTGCGCGCCCGCCCTGTTTTTGGGCTTTGGTGGTCGCACGGCGCCTTCGCCTGCTTGAGAACCTGTTTGACTCCTGCGACCCGGCAGATCGCCTTGACTTGTACGAATATGCAGAGTTGTTTGATCCTCTGCTGGAGCGAGACGTTCCCGTGCTACTGATTGAAGAGGCGTGCCCAGAAGACCTGCCGGGGGATCGAGAACGACTGGAGAAGCCAGAGCGCCCAGATGATGCTGCGACAGCACGAGAGATGTCGGAAACGTTTGCGGGCTCGTGCTCCGGTGGAGAGCGCTCCCATCTCTGCATGGGGTTCATGAGCTCTAGAGGCATCGGTGTCGGTCGGCGGGTCGGGATGTCGATGGGCCCGGTTGCCGTCTCGGTCCATGATTGTGTTTGTGAAGAGGAGGATGCAGCGTACGATCGAAACTTTTTCCGGCGACGCGTGTTGGCGAACCAATTGGTGATTTGCTGCCTTTCCAGCCCGGTCTGACTCTGCAGCTTTTCGGTCTCTTTCGGCGTCGGGTATGGGTGCCTTTCGTGGTTGTCGAACCAGGTTCTCAGAACTTTGATCGCGCCGGAGGTGAAGCGACTGCCGATTTTCGACGGCACAGGGACAGGAGGCTCGCGGGGTTCAGTTGTGCTATTCGCAGGAACTTCTTCATTGAGTGCCTCAGACAACAGAACGCCGCCAGATGCGCTCGACGCAGGCGAGGCAATGCCGCTGTCCAATTCGTTCTGCAATTCGCTAGACCCATCAAGAAGGTTTGGAATGATATCGGGCAGCGATCCGAAGGGATCAAATCCCAAGTCCATTCCTTCGAACTGATCCTGTGCGAAAGACATGTCGTTGAGCTTGGCGGTCTTGTCGTGATGGTCCCTGACTCGTGCGAAGGCTGGAAAGGTTCAATGCTGGCTGGAGAAATTCATTAGCGGCTGATACGTCCCGGTCCCGATCCAAAAGACAATTGGTCGTCAAAGCTTGCAATGGTGCGATCGTGGAGAAGATAGGATAGGAATACCAAAAACGACCACCATCGCCGAGCAGCTATGGTCAGATGGCCGATGCCGGCTGGGCGGGGTATTTGAAGGATTATGGACAATGATGGAGCTTGCCACTTAAGGGCGGATGTTAGGGCGGCACATATACTTCCAGTAGGATTAAATACGTTAGCGTCATCCCATGCTAACTAATTCAGGTATAATATTTAGAAGTCCCGCTTTACTTATCTAACTACTAGGCCTTGTACCTCTAAAGTTTGAAGCCCTATATGTGTCCTTCTTATTAGATATTCCTTAAAGAGAACATATTAAAAATATTAGTTAAATAGAATTTATAGAGTTATACTATGGGCTAAAGTAGCTCGCTAACATATTCAATCCCAGTAGAGGTATACCATTCCGCCCTTGGATGAGGCGCTGGCGGGTTTGCTTATTGTCAGCAATAGTTTTTCTCAATGCAATATCTGCTTATCTAAAGAAGGCAGCTGCATTCGCTCGAAAGCTGTAGACCTCAATTCACCCGCAGACTGCGATCGAGGTACTCTCACCTCGGGCAGTTGAATCTCATTCACGACCGGACTGATCAGGGCGACAACGGGCTGCCGATCCGCTGAACTTGGATCGCTGACCCGCACCGAAAACCATTTCATCTGAGCCATCAATACTGGTATTCAATTACCAAAATACAATTACTTTCCACGCTCAAGTTTATCATCCCATTGAACGTTCTCGGTTCCGAAAGCTTTTCAAAGCTTGTCTACGTGACCGTGTTCACACATCACCTCCGTCTCAGTCCCCGGTCAAGGGGGCCGAGAGGGGCCGCTGTGGATCCATGTATCCCGTGTTCCTCAGTGAAGGCGGCGACAGTGGGGGCTCTGCGAGACTTCCGACGGACATAGTTCTGTTGAAGGTCTCTTTCGGGGATCTTGGATTCGTCTCCCACAAGCTTTGGCGCTGCGCTAGATCGACTTGGTTTCTTCCCTGCTGAGAGAACTTTGCTTTAGACGCGGGTGTCATCGGGGACGCATTCCGGCCTAAGACCGGCCCCTCATCGCCGGAAAACCTTGCCGGCAGATGGACACCAAAAAGACTGGTTTCGGTTTGCAGACGGAGTTCAGAGTGTCCCAAAAGTGCGGTTCTCACACACAAACCGGCGGGTCGCCGAGAGCACGACTTCAGACAGCACCGCAAACTCTGAATAATCCCCGAGCCAATCGCCCCAACCCTGGCGTCCTCGCTTGCGTTTACGAAGTACGGCGTGCGAGTGAAACAGCTAAAGTCTTAACGAGCTCTTACAAACTCAGCCGAGAGGGTGTTGTTAGTCTGTACGGCTGGGTCATCGCCGTCCCTCAGTTAGATACTTTCTTTCAAAACAGAGACCGTAACTCCCAGCGAGGTTTCGATCTTATAACCTCATCTCTCGGACTGCCATTCCTTAGACTATTGTCATATAGTCCGGCTTCCCGGGAGCGCAAAGAGTCAATATCCCTGGACACCCACCATCCCGAAATCCGGTCCCGGCCGTGTTATCGGCATCTCTCAACCCACTTGTTGCAGTCTCCTCTTCGTAACCTTGACCACTCCTTGAAGCCTCCAATGGAGAATGAAGCATTGGATTTTGGGATGTTGTCCGCCTGTTTGTGAAGATTGATCTAAGCTAAAGCGCGGACTACGATATAGATAAAGGGACTCGTAACTCATGGTACAAGCAATAAGACCCCACCCCAAGCAACGAAATCCCCCCACAACCGATAATGCGTCGCATCGCGCAACCTGCATGCTACATAACATATATCATCCTAGTTAGCTAGGTTTTTCGCTACTACAACGATCGAAATAAAATCCGAAAAAAATACCACGATACTTTATATACCTAGTTATACCCCCGACGACCTCGCTAGCACTATTATAGCCGTGCGGGGTAGTTAGCCCGTCCTCGTAGCTATAAGAGAATAGGAGGTACTATACGCTACTATCTATAGCTATTTAAAAGGCGCTATATCGAAACGCGAGTTAAAAGTATATAAATAACGCCTAAGTATGAAGTAGGAGTTAGCTCTAATGACTTAGGTCCTTACGCAAGGCTCCCTAGGCTTCGCACCTAGCTATTAATGCATATGAATATTCGCTAAATATATCCTTCGTACTGCTAGCGATATATGGCTACTTAGGAGGAAGTAGATAGAGGGCTTCTTACGCCGAAACCTAGCTATTAAGATACTTAAGGTATAGAAGATTAATACTCGATGCGTTAAAGATGTTACTATTGATAATATTAAGCAGTTCTTTACGATTCTTAACCTTCTAGAGGTTAAGAAGATATTAATAAGCCTTCGATAGAATATAGACGAAATAGGAATTATAGAAGGGATATAGAGGGATGATTTAATACTAGGATATTCCAGAAAGCCTTCAATATTCGTCTAGAGCTCTAAGGATCGTACCTAGACGTCTATTATTAAGTATATCTTAGTAAATAGGCAAAGCTTGCCCCTACTCGTTATTTTCAAGGGTAAGACTATATAGCAGTAGTAGTTCCCCTAGGATCTTACGAACTTCGCTTTATAGCACTTTATATTATTAAAGAACAGATAGATATTAAATAATATAGGCATTAAGTAGCTAGAGAAGGTATTCTTACCTAGAATAGCCTCAGAAGCTAAGAGACTACGTTCTAAGCGTCTTCTTATTATAGATAGCTATAGAAGCTACGTCTCTAACGAGTTTATATAGAAATATTATATTAATAATATTTACTTAGTATACTTACTAGCTTATTTATTATATTTCACGTAGCTGCTAGATATATCGGTCTTTTTGCCTCTAAAGGGGTCCTATAGACGTCATCTAGAGGAATGCAACTATATACTTAACTTAGTACTAATTAGCAAGCAGAACTTCCTCTAGTGCTATTCGTATACCTGCAGCGATACCCTCCGGCCTTATATTATTAAAGTAGGCTAGAAGGCAACGGGTATATAGCCTATTAATATATCAAAGCTGCTTATAAGTAGGTTCTTTTATACCCCTATGGCAACTAACGTTCTAAGGGCCCCTATATAGCGTGAGAAGCTAGCAAACGTTATAGAGGGCCCTGAGAATAATATCATAAAGATACTAAAGTCTTTTATTAATTTGCTATAATATAGATAGTTATTTAATAATAATATAAGGGGCAGAACGAGGTTATAGCAACTCCAGCCCGACCTAGTTATCCATATCCTATTCCTAGAGAAAATCGGGAAGCGACTAGACCTTAATAACATAGCTATAGCTAATAACTAGCAGATTATTTATATACTCGAGGCCTAAGTTGAAAAATATAAGCTAAAACTAAGAAGAAAAGTTAAGCTGAAACCGAACGAGCAATTCGTAATTATTAAAGATATTCGGAAGAAGTAATAGGAGGTTTAGAACTATCTAATTAAGTTAGAAGTAGTATCAATTGATAGCAATTCTTCTAATAATAAGGAGAGTATAAAGTTATATATCGTCGTTATAGATTAATAGAGATATTTAGCGATATGTTAAAATATAATTATTATGGTGAGGGTCTAAATGCATGAAAATCGCGTTATCGGTTGTGGGGGGATTTCGTTGCTTGGGGTGGGGTCTTACGAACTCACTCAAACTCATCTGGTCATGCTCGGAACGTTCAGATATACTGAGATAATGCCGCTCAAATACGCCATCAACCCGCTTTTCTGCATCTTCATCATTGTTATCAACCAAATGCTGTCCTAGACGTGCTGATTGGGAGTGTCGAGAAGTTCTTCCGGCGTCAGTTTGGATTTTGTAGTTGACCAAGCGGGAGGTCAGCATTGTCATGGTACAGTGACCCTGTATTACATAAGCCGGGGGGCAATGATTCGCGCGCTTAAAGCTTCTGGGAGAGTGGATGAAAGGTTTTGTTTTGTAGGTTGTCGTTCAGCCATCAACCTTTTGCCACGAAATCGGGCCAGGTGAATGTCGAGTGAAGCCTATATCATATTGGTCTCATGAGATCCCCTTTTCATATACTATAGGATATATCACCAAACGGGCATTGAGTGTGGTGTACCCAAACGCTGGCAAGAGCATTTGAGATGTGCTCGTGAGCTAATTCTACAGGCTTCGTACACTTACGCATCTGTGGCAGTGAACAACAGCCAATGGACGAATGCATATGAAGGTTACAAAATTGCAAGCAACAGTCTCAATGGGTATCAATATCTATGCTACTTATACAAATAAACTGAAAGGCAGATCGAGCTGCATTACGGACATGCTGCCGAGAAGCATCCCGATCTCTGGTAGCATGCATTCAGAGCATGACCACCAATCCCCAACATTCAGTACCCCGCAATACCGCTTCCACTGTCAATCATGGTAGCCAGGTTGTGCAGCTGTAAAGCACCAACTTAGTTAAGGAGGCCGCAGATGAGGCGGGCGGGGTTGAGCTTGTCAAGGACACCGCGGACAGTGCCGAGAACGGTGGGGAGGAGACCGTGAAGGACCTCAAGGAGGAGGTTGATGACACCGCCGAGGGTGGAGAAGACGATTTGGAGGAGGTTCTCGACGATGACGTTGAGGGTGGTGAGGAGGTGAACGACAACGGAGAGGAGGGCGAAGACAAGAGAACCAAGAAGGTCGAAGATGCTGATAGAGAGAGTCTTGATAACGTGCTGGAGGGTGTAGATGATCTCGAAGATGAGCTCGAGGACGAGGTCAATGATCTGCTCCTTTTCCTCCTCGACGATCTCGCCGACGTTCTCGAGGAGCTCGGCAACCTCGCTGATGACGGTGCTGATGAGGCTGATGATGATGGTGACCTCGCTCTTGACGAGCTTGATGGTGTTCTCCTTCTCGGCGGCGACGCAGGTGCTGCAGATGCCGTCGACGGTGGAGTTGATGACGGAGGTGTGCTTCTTGCAGTCGACGATGACGGTCCTCATCTTGGTGATGACGACCTGCTCGGCGCGGGTATCGAGGACGTTGTTGACGACAGGGACGGCGGGGACGTCGGCGCCGGCGATGTCGCCGACCTTGGAGACGGTGTTCTCGACATCGCTCTGGATGGCGGGGGCCGCCAGGGCGGAGGCGAAGAGAGAGCCGAAGGCAAGGATGTTGGAGAATCTCATGGTTGCGGTTGGTTGGAATTAATAATAGGAATCAGAAGAACGAGTGTGATAGTTTGTTTGGTAGTAAAAGAATGACAAGCTTGCGCTGGAAGCCAGAAAGGAGTGACTGGGTGAGGATGCTGATGATGATGATGCAGAAGAAGACGGCGTTCTGGCGTGACCAAGAACTGTCCTTAAGTACATGATTATGGACTTGTTGCCCGTTGAGCGGCTGCCCTCAAGTCTCATGACTGTTAAAGGGGGAACGGAGTTGCAAAAGCCGTACCCCAGCTTTCTGACGCTGAACGCAATTCCCAATGACCGGGATCCATGACTTTCCATAAGATGTCAAAGACGAGGATCGCACTTGGGATTTCCTATTCGGGATGCCCGTCATGATCGATTCGGTTGGACAGGGAAGCTAGCTTTCAACCCCCCTGTGTAAGCCTCGCGTTTGCGTGCCGGGTTCTCCTCCGGGTTTGCCGCCTTTGTGCGTTCTTCGCAACTCAAAATCAAGACGCCCGCTACTGGCACAAACGATGGAAGTTTCTTAGATATGCTGGTCTCCAGATTCAACCAAGAAGCTGAAGCTGAGCGCGAAACTCGTCCGCGCGTTCCTCGGCCAGTTCTTCGAAAAAAAAAAATAAAAAAAAAAAATAAAAACTGGTAGTGCTTCCAACGACGTAACATGCCGATCTAAGCTCACATCAAGTTTCGGCAAATCTTTGGCTCAGGAGCATTGCGTGGGGGCTCTAGGCTCGGAGAATTCTGATCTGCGGGCCCGCAGGTCTTGCCTGGGGTTGCGGAAGATCGTTATTCGAAACCACGAACTAATCCCGGATCGAATGGGGGTCCCCAATTATGAGAAAACTCACTTTAGTAAATGGCTGCCATGAGAGCGGTGAAGCGCAAAGACAGATCATCCTTCAGAGCACACCCCAAACTGAAGTGCAGTTTGAGGACTGTGTATCATCATCTCATTTGCACCTCTGATGTCATCCAACTCCATACCGAGCATGTTGTTTTCCATCATACCTAGCGACTGACAACGCGTCAATTCTGCGCCCTGTTCCCTGTCACTCCTGACAGGAATAGCGGGTTTTATTCAGAGTGACGATCAGGCCGGCGATGCCGGCGAGAATTCCCACGATGTCCGGTCTCACCGAGCAACCCCTTAAGCCTATTCGGGCAGGCACCGCCACAGACGGAAGGCCCGCGCCCGGAATAACCCCTCTAATGGGCGCTAGATTTTTTGGGGGGTGCCGAATACCGTGCAGGGGGGCGCTAAATACCGCTACTCGGTCTCACCGAGAGTGCCCTTTCGTTTTTTTCTAGCTTTGACTTCTCTACAGCAGCCTGCAGGACGCACTAGGTCAAAATTGAATTCTTTCCGCATTGGGTTAATAGGCCTATACCTAAGGGGAGGCTTTTTAAGGGTTCTAATTAGCTAATAATTACTAAGCGAGGCACTTATACGAGTCTAGAGCAAAAAGGGTAAGTATAGGCAGGGTAGGGTAGTTACGCATAGGGTAGTTATAGCTAGGGCAGTTGCAGCCAGGGCAGTTGCAGCCAGGGCAGTTGCAGCCAGGGCAGTTGCAGCCAGGGCAGTTGCAGCCAGGGCAGTTGCAGCCAGGGCAGTTAAGGCAGTTAGGGCAGTTAAGGCAGTTAGGGCAGTT